>PVHT020000193.1:7395362-7424048 GCA_004024745.2 Catagonus wagneri
GATTTGAGTGAGTGGTTCCTTTCCCATATTAGGAAAGTTTTCGGCTATAATCTCCTCGAATGTTTTTTCTGTCCCCTTCTCTCTTTCTTCTCCCTCTGGCACCCCTATAATACGGATGTTGGTGCATTTAACATTATCCCAGAGTTCTCTGAGACTCTGCTCATTTCCTTTCAATCTTTTATCTCTTTTCTCTTTTGCATTAGTGATTTCCACTAATCTGTCCTCCACCTCACTGATTCGTTCTTCTGCCTCCTGTATTCTACTATTGGCTGCTTCCAATGAATTTTTTATTCCAGTTATTGTATTTTGCATCTCCTCTTATTTAATTTTTACAGCTTGTATTTCTCTGCTCAGTGTTTCCTGTAAATGATCAGTCTTTGCCTCCTGTCTATTTTCAATGCCTTGCATCATCTTCAGCATCAACAGTCTAAAGTCTCTTTCTGGGAGGCTGATAATCTCCTCATCACTGAGCTGTTTTCCCGAGGTTTTTTCTTTCTCCCTTATCTGAGTTATAGTTTTCTGTCTTTTCATTTTTATAGGTTTTTGGTGTGGTGACTTTTTTGCTGACAATAGAGTTGTAGCCTCTCTTAGTTCAGGTGTTTGCCTCCCCTGGGGCTAAGTTGGTATGGAGGGGGCTTGTTGTAGGCTTCCTGATGGGAGGGAGTGATGCCTGCTCACTGGTAGGTGGGGTTGATTCCTCTTCCTCTGATGTATGGGGCTTTGTCTCTGGATGAGATTAGAGGCTGGCTGTGTGCCTGAGGGGTCTTTAGGCAGCCTGTTTACTGATGGGTGGGGCTGAGATCCCACCTGGATTGTTGTTGGGCCTGGGGCTTCTCAGCGCTGATGGGAGAGACCAGATTTTCCCAGAAATGGCCCCCTCCAGAGAAATGCAGGCTGCTGAATGTCCCCAAGAGCTTCACCTCCAATGCCCTTCTCCCACAGCAAGGCACGGTCACCCCTGTTTTCCCAGGAGATCCTCCAAGAATTGGAGTCAGGTTCCACCTGGATTCCTATGAAGACTGCTTTGCCCTGAGACCCAGTGCACGTGAAAGTCTGTGTGTGCCTTTCAAGAATGGGGTCTCTGTTTCCCCCAGTCCTGTGGAGCTCCTGCACACAAGCCCCGCTGGCCTTCAATGCCAGATGCTCCGGGGGCTCTTTCTCCCTGTGCCCGATCCCCAGGCGTGGGGATTTGATGTGGGGCTCAGAACTCTGTCCTGTAGCTGAGTCTCTGTGATGCAGTTACTTTCCAGTCTGTGGGGCTTCCCACCCAGGAGGCATGGGGTTCCTTCTATCGTGTAATTGCCCCTCCTACCTCTTGATGTGGTCTCCTCTTTGTCTTCTGAAGCAGAATATCTTTTTTGGAAGTTTACAGTCCATTTGGTTGAAGGTTGCTCGGCATTTGGTTGTAGTTTTGCTGTTTTTTGGGAAAGAAGTTGAGCTCCAGTCCTTGTATTCCGCCATCTTAATCCAATCCTCCCAGAGTGAATTTCTCATGGGAAAAAAGTCATAGTTCAGGAAGTAATCTATGTCCCTAATGCTGAAACTATAATAGCCCCAGTGTATGATCAAAATGTTAGATTTTAGTTTTACTCTGATTTGTCCATTTGTTGCATCGAAGAGTTGACAGTAGCAGAATATTTGTGATTTAGCTTTTGCTCCCAGTGGAAAAGGTCATCAAGGGGCAGGGACAGTCGTGTTAGGTATCTGTGCTTGGGAACAAGAGCCAGGTTCTGAGTTAGGGGATGTTTTGCCGATCAGTTGGCTGTGTTAAGATTGATTCTGGAGTTGCCGTGCTCTTCCTTAAACCCTTAGATTTTTGTACAAAATGGCTCAGATGCTTGCTCTTAAAAGTACTTTTTAATTTTGCAAACTAAGTCTAAAGGATACCTGCTTCCTAGATACTTGGTCAAATGAGTTTTTATTCCTTGAGGGTGGTAACCTGAGATTAATTATTGGCTAGAGGTGAGCCTTTAATCAATTTATCTCGAAATGAAAACTAAAAATTTAGCTTCAAATCTTCAATTAGTTGGTTGTTTGAATCCAGTGATTTTTTTCAGTGATCTTTCTAGATTCTCTCTCCCCTCTCTGGGATTCAGAAAGAGATATTTCGCCTATAAATATTAACAAATTTGTCTCATCTTAAAAGTCAAAAAAGAAGAGGATTTAGAAATCATCTTAAAACCACCTCTTAATGCCTGAGGAAAGGGAGTCTTTGTGAAGCAATTCCATTTCCTATTCCCAAACTTGAGGCAAGCTGAGACCGCACAAAAGATGGCACCCACCTGGGGACAGAGACCTTCAGGAGCAACTGAGAACATGTGATGACACTATGAGGGAGACTAGGCCAGAAAACCTCAGGATTCGAAGCATCATATTGTAAGAAATTGGTTTAGCACAGAAAGAGGGGAGAAAGAAACGAGAAGGGGATACATGCAAAAGGTGGCGATCATGATTTATGGAGAATTTGGCTCCCGGGCGAGGTTCTGTGACTCTCCGGCATGGAGTCAGGGAAGTCGCGCCCGGGTTGGGGAGCGCGGGGGGTTTTAAGCCTTGTTGGTTCCGGGTCTGGATCCGGGTAGTGCCTTTGCCAAATTAGGCAAGGGACCACCGTGTCCCTAGGTGATTGGTCGGGGATAGGCATTTGGGGGCTTTCCGGGTAGGTGTGGCTTCGATCGTCCGTGGGCGCGGGTGGGGCTGGCGGCCTATCTTCCCGCGCAGGCTTTTCCGTTCCTCATGGGGTCTGTTTGATATGAGGGGTCTCTGCCATTTGGGGGGCCGCTACCCGTCCCCACTGGCCTAACCCTTATAATTTTTGAAAATACAGTAAATATAGGCTAGAAACTCAAAGCCATGAAAGGAGGAGGAAGCAAATATAATAACCACAGAGGCTACTGCAGTTACTGTGATAAACATGAAAATTTGGCTCTGAACTTCCTGGCAACTGGGACAAAAAGGAGAATGTCACAGATCACATAATTCTCATCTAATGGAAGTATGTCAGTTTTAGGGAGTTCCCGTCGTAGCTCAGTGGTTACAAACCCAACTAGTATCTATGAGGACACAGGTTTGATCCCTGGTCTCACTCAGTGGGTTAAGGATCTGGGGTTGCCGTGACCTGCAGTGGAAGTCGCAGATGAGGTTCAGATCTAGCATTGCTGTGGCTGTGGTGTAGGCCTGCAGCTGCAGCTCCAATTCGACTCCTAGTCTGAGAACCTCCATATGCCACGATGCAGCCCTCAAGAGAAAAAGAAGTATGTTAGTTCTTGCCTTGGCGTGAATCGCTAAATGAACATAACCTGATCCTTAGACGTAAGAGGCATTTGGCGGTGTGGTGAGTACAGTCTCCACTGACAGTCTCATGCAGTAGGCGCAGAATGACCTTCGTGTCTTTGTGGATAAAGATTAAGGGTGTGGAGTTACCATCGTAGCTCAGCGGTTAACGAATCCGACTGGGAACAATGAGGTTGTGGGTTCGATCCCTGGCCTTGCTCAGCGGGTTAAGGGTCCAGCTTTGCCTTGACCTGCGGTGTAGGTTGCAGAAGCAGCTCGGATCCCGCGTTGTTGTGGCTGTGGCGTAGGCCAGTGGCTACAGGTCCAATTAGACCCCTAGCTTCCCTATGCCGCGGGTGCGGCCCTAGAAAAGGCAAAAAGACAAAAAAAAAAAAAAAGAGAGATTAAGGGTGTGAATGTCCTACAGGGAAGGGTAATCCATGGAGAGCTAAGGGTTGCCAAGTCCTGTGTTTTCTGGTATAGTAATATAATAGCTGGCCAGAACATAAAATATTCAAACAACTGGTTAGCTATCAGGCTACAGTCACTGAGTGCAGAAAAGACCATTTCATGCTTAGGGTGGCATTCTCGACTTCATCCGTTGGTTGTGGCTATGTGGACTTCCATCTGGCACTTGGAGTAGCTTCATAGGGACTGTGACTTAGGATTTTTTTCTCCATCTTAGTTGTCCAGGAGGTGGCTCTCGCCCAGTGGGTATGTTTCAGCCGACTCTGGAGTGACCCGATTTATGAGCACAGGAAGAACAAAAAAAAAGGCCCAAAGTAATATTGACGAAAAGGACATTTTTGGGAGTTCCCGTCGTGGTGCAGTGGAAACAAATCTGACTAGTATCCATGAGGATACGGGTTCGATCCCTGGCCTCCCTCGGTGTGTTAAAGATCCGGCATTGCCATGAGCTGTGGTGTAGGCTGGCAGCTGTAGCTCCGATTCGACCCCTAGCCTGGGAACTTCCATATGCCACGCGTGCGGCCCTAAAAAAGCAAGAAGGAAGGAAGGAAGGAGTCCCTTCAACCAGAGAGAGCAGTGCCTTCTAATCAAACCTGCCTTGAAAGGCAAAAATCTTGTGCAAATTATGTGCACTGCTTTGATATTTTTGTTTGATCAAAAGCTAGGCGCCATTTGGGGCATGAGGGCAACAACTGAACAAGACACAACCCCTGTCCTCAAGAAGCTTCCCTGCCAGCATGCGGGCACTTGCATTTCCCAGGTGCCAGGCACTACAGGTGCCTGAGTGTGGGTGTGTCACCTGACCTCGGCTCAGAGCTCACAAGAGACTTTCCAGAAGAATGAACACTCAGCTAAGCAACAGGGAGAGTGTGGATGGGACCCAGGGAGTGGAGTGTCCAAGCCGAGAGGGAGGTAAGAGAAAAGCTGGCCCTTTCTGGAACTGAAAGTAGCTCAGCAAGGCCAGTCCCTGGAGGGGAAGAGTCAGAGAGGTATGAGCCAGCTCATGAGGGGGATCTGACATTTTTGCTAAGGAGGGTGCATTTTATCCCAAGGCCAAGAGGGAGCTCTTGAGGGGTTCAGAGTGGAGGAGTGATGCAATAGGATTTGCATTTCTGAAAGCTTGTTCCAGCGGCAGGGTTTTTAGTATGGCAAGGCCCCCAGTCCAAATGTTCATACAGCAAACCAGGCACAAGAGGGAGGACTAGGAGGAGTTCCTATCGTGGCTCAGTGATTAACGAATCCGACTAAGAACCATGAGGTTGCGGGTTCGATCCCTGGCCTCGCCCAGTGGGTTAAGGGTCTGGCGTGGCCGTGAGCTGTGGTGAAATTGCAGGCGCGGCTCGGATCCCACGTTGCTGTGGCTGTGGCGAAGGCCGGCGGCTCCAGCTTTGCTTAGACTCCTAGCCTGGGAACCTCCATATGCCATGAGTGCAGCCCTAGAAAAAGCAAAAAGACAGAAAAAAAAAAAAAAAGGGGAAGGACTAGGAATAACGCAAAGCAGACAATTGCAAGACCATCTAAAAAAGCAAACTGTGTGGCTAACAGAACAGACATGTTCAATTCTTGTATGAAGGAGGGCAAGATAGTTACCCCGGACACATACGAGTTAATTACATGTCGATCATTTCTGTGTGTGTGTATGTTGGGTTTTGTTTTGGGGGTGGGGGTGTAACCCCCTAGGGCTCTCTTGTCCTTACAGGGGAGGAGCAGAAGCAGCAACTACTTACCAGGATCCACTCCTACAGCATCAGGTGCCAGCTTTGCAGTGTGTCTGTGCAGACTTGTAGCTTGCACAGTTAGAGGTTTCCGATGCCTTGGAAGGGAACTGCAAGGGGCTTCAGAGGTCCCTCGCTCTTGAATGCAGCATCTTCTTGTGGGCCTACAAATTGCCCAAAGCCACACAGCTTCGACAGTGGCTCCCGGCTCCACGTCTGGACAGGGTCTCCCTTCCCTGTGAGTCCTGCAGCAGGGAGGGCTTTCCTCAGGGCAACTCTGAAGACCTGTGTCGGTGTGAACGCAGCCCTCACAGTGGTCACGGTGGCCAGGATCCGCTGTCGTTAGCAGTTAGTCCAGAATCTGCAACACAGTGTAGATGGGTGGTGAAGCCAGCCGGCTAGTCCAGGTCTACCTCAAAATGCACTTCCTAGGAATTAAAATTCCGGCTACAACTAATAACCAGGTTTAAATGAACATCAACATAACCGGCATTCACTTTTCTAAAGAAAAATAAGTCAGATTGATTCATAAAAATGTCCAATTTGTCAGCTCTTATTTGCTGATGACTATTTTCCCGGCTTTGGACAAAAAGAATCTAAATAAAAGTTGGTAAATTTAATGTCTTGCCAAAAATTTGCATCAAGGGCTTTTCCAGCTGTATGATTTTTCTGTGGACTCATTTGAACGTTGTATTAGTTATTTAAGTTTTTTTTTTTTTTTTAACATAGGCACTGAAGGTCCTGAGAACTGCAGAGTTTGCTCCTTTTGTTGTTTTTATTGCTGCACCAACTATCACTCCAGGTTTGAATGAGGTAAGAATTAATCAGTTTTTCCCCTAATCAGCAGTCCTCAGAGTAAGGACACATTTGTGTTGTGCGGTCCGGACCAGAGCCCCATCTCATTAAGACAACTAAATGCTCTGCTTTGTCCTCCGTGCTGGCAGCTAAGATTTCCAGAGCTTGAGGTCCTCTTTCGGGAGCAGGAATTAAACACCACGGACAGGCGTGGTGCTTCTGAGATCAGAGTCATTAGGCAAATTCCAGCTTTAATCTCCAGGGCAGTCAGCCTGTGGCCTTATTAACCAGAAGTCTGCTCCACCCTGCAGGGCTGCCAGCCCCTCCTCCCCTGATAAGGGCTGTGCCAAGGACTGCTTTGCCTGGGAACTTGAAGGCATCCACGACCTTGGCTGGGCTGCGCAGGCTCCCCTCCTAGGCAGCCCCTGGAGTGGAAGCCATGCAGAACTTCTATCCAGACCCCTGGAGACTACCAACCCTAGAAATGAGCTCTGTGCCCGCTCAGGCCCCCTCCAGTCAGCAGCTGCCCCAGAGACACGGTGCCTGGGAGAGTCAGCAGCACCACCCGGAACCAGGCTGGCTTAGACAGCCTTCTTTGGTGGAGCAGATAAGAGAGGAGTCAGAATGCATCTGTTTGACAGGCCTGGAGCAGTTACTGTCTGCTACTCGGGTTTCTACTACAGATGCAAGAAGAAAGCATCCTCGCGCTTTCTGTCTGTCTGATTGTGGCAGCCCAGATTGAATAGAGGAATACAGGGGGAAACATTTTGTGACTCATAAATAACTTTGTGAACCTAAAAGCCTGCTCTTTACTCCAAAGAATTTACAAGAAAAAGAAAAAGAAGTTAGGGCCTGTCTGGGGAGTATATTGCTGTTTATCTGCTATAGGACCACTGTTAGGAGGAAACTCTACAGTTATCCTAAAGGCCGTCACTTCTGCAGGGTCTAGAAAGCACCAGGACACTCTTGGCGCTGTCCAGTTAACACTGGCCTAGATCTGCCCCCAAGTTCGTGACAGTAAAATCAAGGCTTGAAACTTTTCACTTTGTGCACCTTTAAGAAAGAGTAAATATTTAATTTCTATATCACTCACATTTTTAGTTATTTTTTTGTCATTTCATTTGCACAAGATTGCATTTCTGGGTAAATTCTACTTGTTCATCTCGCTTAACACACAAATATGTTTGAAATTCCACACTGGAAGTTGTCCTGTGGCAGAGTAGGTTAAGAATGCTGTGGCGCAGGTCATCCATTCCTGCCACGGGTGCAGCCAAAAAAAGAAAAAAAGAAATTCCACGTTGTGGTTAGCTCTTATCCTTTAGTTACCATGTATTTTTCTTGAATTATCATCTTTGCTTTGTTTTTGTTTTTGCCTATTTTCCTGCCCTTTCACTAATTTTCCATAGCTGCCAAAATGGTGCAGAAAATTGCCTGTAAGTACCAGCTAGGAGGTGAGGAAATACAGCCTTGTTTCCTTCCATAGATTTAGAATGTAGACGTTTATGTTCCCACAAATCCTTGCTTTTGCTGTTAGAATAAAGGCATTTTGTTTTCACTGAGTTAAACCGTACTCACGTTTAAGTCAAGCCTTCAGACAAGCTGTTGTAGAGGAAGAAAATGACCAATATAGCTTCATCTTACAAGATCCTTAAGAGGGATCTTTATTTTTGTGTGTGAAGCGTACTGCATTAAAAATCTGATGCTTTCAGCCATCAACTGTCTTGAATGTTTTCATCGGCCCAGCTTTTGGAGCAAATTGTAAGCTCTGCTAAGTGGTTTTTGAAGTCCGGGACTATATATTCCAATAGCCTCCCCTAGCCTGGAGAGTGACGTGGTAGGAATTGCTCCTTCTGCACTGGTAGGAAGGAAGCACTCCTGTCTTTGGGTGAATGCATGTTTCCTAAAATGGGGCTTTCGCTTTGTTTTTCAAGTAAAGCCACAGTGAAAATACTATGCTTTTTAAGTGCAAACAAACTCTGTTGATCTGACCTTAGAAGGTGATAATTAACTGAGGTCTTATCTACACCAACGCAGTGAACACCTAACATTCAAAGCATGCCACATCCTGCTTTGAAATTCCCATGGAAGATAACACTGAGAGCACCCTCACAGAAAAGATCGAGAGCCCCGCTTTTCTGGTGTCTGTCCATCCCCACTGTGGTGTCATGATGGAATCAATCAAATGTGATTCCACGATGGAATCCAGTGTTATTATTTCACCTCGAATCCCCTTGCCAGAGGGTTGCACCCACAGGCCAGGATTCCTCAGGAAAAGTCTCTTAGAAATAACAGTCTCAAAGAAGAGAAGGGGTCCTAAGCCAGCAGTGGGTGCCAGTGGCTTCCAAGGCTGAAGGCACCACATTTTTCAATTTTTCTGGAGATCTGTATGTCATCATAGGCCCCTTATCTCCTAGCAGACTTTCTCTGCCTCTTGATGATAGATTTCAAACTCATCAAATCCTGTAATGGCCAGTATTTAGCCAAGTACTTGTTATTTCAATAACATGTATTAAGCACTAACTATGTACAAGGCACAATGCCAAGTACAGAGCACAGCAAGGCAAGTTTAAGCTCTAATTTGGAGAGACACACTAATCAAATAAACAGGTACTGAAATCAGACTCAACAGCTTACCTACCTAGTGTTGATAGAGAAGATGTGTCAGAGAAGGTATGTCAGTTAGTTTGACTTACAGAGTTCCCTGCTTTCACATTTGCATTTGTCCATTCAAAGTTCCGTATAAGGGAGTTCCTGTTGTGGTGCAGTGGAAACAAATCCAGCTAGGAACCTTGAGGTTTCTGGTTCGATCCCTGGCCTTGCTCAGTGGGTTAAGGATCCGGCGTTGTCATGAGCTGCGGTGTAGGTCGCAGATGCGGTTCAGATCTGGCGTCGCTGTGGCTCTGGCGTAGCGCGGTAGCAGCTACAGCTCCAGTTAGACCCCTAGCCTGGAAACCTCCATATGGCACAGATGTGGCCCTAAAAAAAACAAAAGAGACACCCCCCCCCAAAAAAAAAAAGAAAAGTTCCACATAACAAGATCTGACCCATGAAGATGCAGAAGCAGACTTTCTGGTGGCCCTTAAGAGATCACTGTCTTGGAAGAACTGCCATCCCGAAGCTCTCTGTAGCGCACTGCGGGCGCTGAGCAAAAGGCTTCACTGCAGCAAAGAGCTAGTTCAGTAGCTGCTTTTCCTTCAGAGTATTTTTCCCTGAGAGATGCGAGTACTTCAGAACAGTGAGATTTGGCCATTTCCAATGCAGACCAATTTGAGGGGATTCATCAGATGCCAGTTGCCATTGTATCTGGGAAATGGCCTTATTTCACCCATTATTTGTAACATCCAAAAAGCTTTTGCCTCTGGCATCCACTGCTGTTGAGCGAGAGCCATTCTATGTAATTGAATTCCTGGAACATCTTGAACCTCTAAGTAGAACAGAGAAAAATACAACTTAATTTGTTGTCCAGAGGCGGGGGAGTCCTCTTGGTGCAAAGGCAGCTGGGCTCTGGGGTGCGGGGCCCTGACCTCATCCCCGCCGAACGGGCGAGTGGGGCAGAGCGGCTCGAGATAAGGCGAAGAGGCTGCCCTGGGTCAGAGGACTGAGGACAGGACGACTCGACTCCGATAATAGTCAGTCCCCGCAGACGCTGGGACAAGCTCAGCTCGGCCGGGGCGATGTGTTTTGCTGGAGTGTCTGTTTTCTCCGGTCCGTGCGTGGAGCCCCCATTGCCTGGTGAGCAGTCGTGGCTGCAAGCAGTAGTTCTGTGCCCCTGCCAGCCCGAGGACCGTCGTCTCCACTGTCACGAAGCGGACTTGGCCTCACGCGCAGACGTGGCCCGTCAAGGTCTGGCCTTGACCGTTTCTGACACTGGAGCGAAGGGAAACACGGCGAGAGAAAGGATCCGGCTGACTTCTCTCCTCTCTTTGCTCTTCCCTCCTCCCACGCTACGCCCCATCCCATCACCCTTTAGGATGAATCTCTTCAGCGTCTGCAGAAGGAGTCTGACATCTTACAGAGAACATACGCACACTACTTCGATCTCACAATTATCAACAATGAAATCGATGAGACAATCAGACATCTGGAGGAAGCCGTGGAGCTCGTGTGCACAGCCCCGCAGTGGGTCCCCGTCTCCTGGGTCTATTAGGCCTCTCCCCAGATATCTGCCACATAACTGGGAGCCACCTCATACATGGAAAAGCCTCTTTGTTACCGGCCTTGTGTCAGCAGGTCGTGGTCCCTAGAGACTACCTAGTTTGTAGTGTGACCTACATTTATAATTATTGTCATGTCCGAATAGATAGGAGGAGAAAAACAATTACACTAATTTAAAGAGACAGTATCTTTTTTAATCAGTTCTCCTAAACTTTAATAAAATGTATCTTTAAATGTATGTATTATTCAATCCTTTGGAATGTTATATTTTTGGAAATCATAGCTTTTTATTTCCAAGGCCCCTAAAAACTGCACAAAATAGATGCTGCTTTCTATAATCTATTTTAATAATAATAAACAATGATTCTGTTACCTTGACTGGGGGTGGAACACTACATTCTTTTTAGAGTCTGATTTTATGGATTGGAGTATCTTTCTTTCCTTTATTTATTTGAAATAATCAACCTAGTGATTACAAAACTCAAATTTTTAAAGGCCTTCTTTTCCCTTCTTTTTTTTTAGAATAGTATTTTTTTTAAGTCCTTTATGTAACATCCAGATAATGTGATACTGTCTCTTTGAAGCACCCTGTAAACCTTTTAGAGATTTGAAGTTGGGTCTTGACTCTTAATGCATGTGGACAGTCGCGAGCGTTTATGCTGTTGGTGTGTCTGTGTTGGACAAAACAATCTGTAATCTACAGCAACGTACATTCCGTTCATGGGGCGCACCCAGGGGAATAAGAATAAAATGCTATTATGACTAAGTTGTAAACCTATGCACATCCCTTGCATTTCGGGCAACTTTATAAAAAACAAAAAGAAAACTGATTTTTATTAATAATCATGTAGTGAAATGTGTTTGTAATTTTGTCTCAATTTAATTTGTTGTAAGGTGGGCGGGGGACTTGCTGGTTTCACCATTTCAGATCTGTGTTGTCTGAGAGTATTAACGTTTTAATTAAGCAAAGAAATGAGGATTTTTAATATGTATGTAATTGTTTTAAAGCACCCATTTTAAGAGAATATACTGTGCAATGAAGAAACCAGTTTAGGCATTTGCTATAAACTGAATTATTCCAAAAGAATCATCTATAACAGCCCTGTAAATTCCTTTAAAATGATAACTAACAAGACAGTTTGACCAATTTTTTTTTAAATATACTTCCTTTTATGTGTTCAATAATTAAATGCCTTTGGATCCTTCATTTCATTATAGATTTGTTCAGGTTTACAAGGTGATAATCTTTTAGATTTTATAATCCATTTAGATGCTCATTGACCCATCGAAGGCCCAGGAATGACTGACTCTCAGTTGGCAGGACAACAGCTGGGATCTCATCCGGCTCCCAGAGTGCAGTGTACTCAAGGACCCCCAACAGGCTGAAGGCCACCTGTGGTTTCTCCTTCCTCTTGCTATATCCCTTGGCACAGGAGATATCATGTCCTTGTTGCTTTTGAGACATTAACCATCTCATCACCCTTCTGTGAGGTCACATTCTTCGAACACAGATTCAGGCTGGGGTTTTCAGACTCTGCCAGAAGTCAGTGGAAGGTTCTTCATTAGCGTCTTCAGGGTGTGAAGTGGTTCTATTAATAACCTTTGATCCTTGAAAAATACCGTCCAGTTTGCTTCTTGTCAGATGGCCTCATCGCTTTGTGCCTTGGCAAGATGTGCAGGGTGTGTTCGGAGCAGAACAGCTCCTCTTGAAGGACCACACAAAGGAATTTGTATATACTCCTTTTAGGGGGTCACCCTCCCCTCCCACCTACTCTTATTAAAGGATGCTGATTCCCCCTAGGATGTTGTCCTTTGTTGGTAATCATACGAGTATACAACTCACTAAGTGTTGAGTGAACTGCTTCTGTTGGGGCCCCACGGCAGGGTGACCAAACCAAACCAGAGACACCCTGGATGGAGGGAGGAACCCCAAGAGCTATTTAAGGCTGTGTTAGGAGTGATTTAAATCTGATGCCAAGGCCAGTCTTCCCAAGATGGTACTGGCCACAACCCGGGCTCTTCTCAGTGTGAAAGGGCCCACTCTACCTCTTTTCCAATGAAGCACAAAAGAAAAAGAATACAACCAACACCTGAGAACAGAAGCCCCCTCTTCCTCCCTCTGGTAGAAACACCCCCCCGCCCCGACACCAAGTCTCCAGAGATTCTGACGATGCCTGTCTTAAGCCTCCCACCATGTTGACAAAGGTGGGCCCAACAGAGGAAGAGAAAAGCAATGCCAGTATAAATGTCTGTGGCCCCAGGACTGAGAAGCTTATAGCGCTCATCCCTTCTCTCTCTCTCCTCCACCGCTTTGTGTCCTCCGAGAAGCACACAGGCAGGCGGTATTCTCACCGTTGTGGGGGTGGCAAAATTTCTGTACCCAGAACTCATTGACTTCTCAAATCGGTCATCATTTCTACTCCACTAATACACGTCTTTTCTAAAGCAATGTCTTCGTGACCTAGTAGAAAATGCTTAAATTTCTGAATCCAGAGTAATTTCAGTACACTGCTCCTGCCGCTCCATTACAATCACCCACTAAGCAATCAGAAAATTGCTGAAAAGCTGCTTTACTGTTTCCATTCCATCAACAAAATCATTTTTTCCACTTTAAAAGAACAGAGCAAATGATTAGACTGCTCAGTTGAGCCATACCCTGAAGGCTCTCTTCCCCACCCCAACCTCACTCCTCACAGCAAATAAAAAGGGAGGGGGTAGTCTTAATATGTGAAATTATTTGTCAAAAAGAATGTCATGGTCTAATCATAAAGCGGTAATTACTTTGCCCATGCAGCATATTTGATTCTAACACTGAAAAAGAAAATGTCACTCAATTCATCTGGAATTGTCCCAGTGTCAAGATAATATGGTAGCCTTTAAAAATGCAATTAAATGTATCTCCTGTCAAGTGAGATGGTTTAAAATATTTGCTCAGAAAAAGATAGGAGTGACCTACTTCTTGCAATTTACATTCAGAAGGCATCTTCTGAGCCGTTCCCTTTGTGGTAGGATGTCTGAGAGGCTGTGAATCCGACACTACAGAATCCACATGCGCGCCTTTCCCCCAGGGGCCCGTTCCACCTCCCACAGCTGGGGCCAGCCTGCTGGGCCCTGGCCTCCACACTACAATTATTTTTAAGCCTTTGATCTCATTACTGCAGGACGTTTAGGGATTTGTTTTTAAATTGCTTGTAGTTAATCTCTTCCTTAAGGCTTTAAGTTCATTCCTTGAAAAAGTGTAGTCCGTTGAGCCACCCTTGGGGAAACTGGGCAGCAGAGATGCCCAGCGTGGTCTCTGCCTCGAGGACAGGCAGCCCAAAGCAAACGCTCTCATCTCCCACTGATGTGATGTCCTCTTCTTCATTTCAGGTCAACCTCTTAACTTGGGGCAACGACAACATGCCGCTAAAGCTAGCAAGAACATTTCTTAAGAATTTCTCAAATTGTAATGCCTCCCACGCTCCTCTCCTTGGAAAAAGAAGGCACCTTGCAATCAGCATTCCAAACAAGCCCCTTCAGGTCCTCATTCCTCGTGGTCATTCCCCATCATCAAGCTGAGGGTTGTGTGTGTGTGTTGGGAGGTGAGGGAGGGGTCTTTCCAGAACTGAACACAACCTCCAAATTCCATCCTCTTTACAAGGGCTTATGACACCAAGGCTGATGAGGACAAAGGTCTCGGAGCATTCTTTGTCTTGTTCTGAACCTCTGATTAATTCTCCTCTTAGATCATCGGTTTCTTGCTGCAGCTTACAGAAGGGCTATGAGCTTTCATCAGGAATCATTGGGTAGAACTCTTCTTCCACTTCTTACCCCTTTAGAAGGAAGGTCTTCCTCTCCACTTGGGTGTCTTTGGTCACGGGACGTCACCTGTAAGGTTCAATGCTTGACTGGCTTTGCCCACTCCCCCTCAGCAGTTTGCCTTAAATTTGGAGCTATTGGAAGTCTCGGGTTCTTCCACCTTAGTGAGTGGACGTTAGTTGTGACGTGCATCCAGGAAGTGGGAGCAAAGGAGAGAAAGTATATTCACCAGTCCACATCCCTTTTATCTGGGCTATTCTCTGCTACTCTTGGGCTGCAGAAGGTGGGCAGATCAGCCCACAGAGAGAGGAGGAAGAGGGCTGCGCCAGCTCTAGGTCAGGCACTGCCGAGGCTTAGCCCTCCAGGTCGGGCGGTGGGGGGGGATAGAAAATCCAGAGCTCCCATCACCCCTCACCTGCTCATCAACTCTCCTGAACCTGTGCAAATAGACTGAGCAAAAGAAAATGGAGACAGAAGTTTGCCACCACACAGGAGACCTCGTTCTGGCCCCAAGCACAACTCCCTAAGTATGCGCAGAAACTTGGAACTTCACTGCCATTTCTGTGTTCATTCCGTTCTCCCCAGCCGGTGACCAAAGGACTATGCCAGTGGGCTCACCACTAGAACCCTGGGGTGACCGTCTCGGGACCCAGAGGACGTGCCATCTCTTCAAAGGAGTGCTGCTTGGGGGTAGAGACAGGCGTTCCTCCACGGTGTGTGGCCCTATTATTTTCATTTTGACGAGAACTGGGGGAACCTATTGCCGGGCTCCCTGTGTCCTGGGATGGTGCCCAAGCAGGCAGGTGAAAGGCTGTGGGGGCGGCAGGCGCGGGGGTGGGGGGTGGGCTGAGGCAAAAGTCAAACGAAGAGACCGCAGCATCGTGTTTAATCGCCAGGCAGGCGCATCGCCGTTCAAACTCATTTCTGGGGTTGTTTTGCATAAGGTTTTGCCAACGTGTGTTCTTTTTTTCTGTATGTATAATTGCCTTTTTATAAAAGGTTTTGAAGTATTGTCTCAGTGATAAAAAGAGAGCGATGTTAATGGTTGTTGTATATTTCACCGTATCCGATTGTAAGTATTTGCAGGGTACAGCAAAGCCTTAGCGAGCAAGAGCGTCTGTGCAGGAGGTGTCCTCCAACACCCAGGAGGTGAGGGGATCTGAAAGGTTCGGATTCTTTGTAAATGTCCCGCTTTTCTTTCTCTCTGTGTGTATCTATTTACATGCCTTAGCACACGCCCTCCCGCCCCCATCCCTTTGCCCTGTCCCCAGAACGACCAGAACGCTGGCGCACTGCCGGGACGGGACAAGTTGATGGCACCCTAATCAGTTCTCTCTCGTGTGACAGGGGAGGAAGAGAAACTCCATAGTATTCTTTGTAGAATATACATACCTGTAGGATGCTGTGTAATGGGAAACCATAGAATTGGGCTTTTGTCATTTCAAAGTTGGAGAAATGTACGAATAAAATGTATAAAACACGAAAAGGTAGTTGTCTCCTCGGATTGCAGGCCACACAACTTGGGGACAAGCCACCCGAGGATCAGAGACAGAGGGTTACACCCCGCAGACCTTTGCACAGAGGCATTCCCTCTCCCCGAGGTGCACGCCCCAGGCTCCCCACGTCCACCCTAGCCTCCTGGGTCCAGAGTGCATCCCAAAGGCAGTTCAAGTTCCATTGCTTGCTTTTGGATGCAGATTTAAAAGAGTTTCAGGGAGTTCGCATCGTGGCTCAGTGGTAACCAAGCTGACTAGTATCCATGAGGACTCAGGTTCGACGCCTGGCCTCACTCGGTGGGTTAAGGATCCAGCGTTACCGTGAGCTGTGGTGTAGGTCACATTCCCAACTTGGATCCCGTGTAGCTGTGGCTGTGGTGTAGGCTGGCAGCTGTAGCTCCAATTAGACCCCTAGCCTGGGAACCTCCATATGCCGTGGGTACAGTCCTAAAACTACTAAATATATATTTAATTACATTAAATAGTTTCAGGTTGGAAAAAGAAGAAAAAAAGAATCCAAGCTGTGATAGCCCCTAGCAATAACTGTCTAAATTGAGTGGTGTGGGACAGCCCTGAGGGAAAGGCTGTCCCTTGTTTGACATTTGCATAGAAAAGCCTCAGGAGGAAAGCTGCTGCCCTTGGTGTTGGCTTGTTCTCTGGGCTCTGGTCTGGGACTCCGCCCCTCGCGTGCCTCAGTGACCTACTTTACACCCTTCCTTCCCGGCTCTGGCCCTGGCCCTGACCAAGCAGAGAACCATGGTGGCTTCAGACACCCACACTTGCGTGTGTCCAGTGCTCACACCCACAGAAACAGCCTGGCCTGAATGGGCTCATATGGCTCACTTTTTTTTTCTTTTTTTAAATACCGCTTGTTTTAAGACGATGTATGTTTTAAGACGATGCGTATTAAGGAAACCCAAACAGGAGCAATTCTTCACTTTAGTCACGTAAGCACTCACCCTAGCAAAAATATATAAAAGAGTCTAGATCACATTCAGACACAAAAACTGAGCCCCCGGCCTTTTGATTCAGGGGATCCCAAGTCATCTTTTTGTAGACTTCTTACCCTAGATGTACAGAGGCCCAGAAGCACAACGCCACCTCAAGCTTATTTTCTGCACTGCCAGGCACTGAAGACACATCCGACATAGCAATATAAGCTTGTAGAAATGAAGAGAAACATGTATTTCTATATTTTCCCCACTTTACAGTAATATGATAAGCTGAATAAATACCACTGGGTATCATTCCATGACCCGCTGTTGCGGAAACCAGGAATCAACAAGAACACCAAGAGGTTGGTGCAGGGTAGTAGACAGTGACCATGGGTTCAAGGTCACTGAAAGTAGTGACCTTGAGTACCCTGAAAGTACCAAGCCCCCCTGAAGGACAACGTAGTAGTACAGCTAACACCCCGAGGTGGTGTCTGACTGTCTCCAGGAAAGAGCACAGAGCCATGGGGTCTGCAGTGAAAGCCCACGGTCAACGTCAGTACTGTGTGTTCAGAAACTGGGTATAGACGCATCCTTAGGCTAGGTCACTAAATGCTTCAAGCGTCTGCTGTTCCCTCTCCACGTCCCAGGACACTTTTGCCTCCCCTCCCCAGGGCCACTTGCCCAGCAGAGAATCTGGCTCCCTTCTGCCCCCAGAATGGTCTGATGAATGATGAGAGGGGGACAGCCTGTGGGGACCGCGACTAGAGATGGGGAAATCGAGCCTGTTCACAGGCTGGTGGTGGAGGTTTGGTCACATGAATTCAACAGCTCACGACAGGATTTCCCCTAGAACTTTCTAGGGGTGGTGGAAATGCTCTATTGCTATTGGGGGCGGGGGTTACATGGGTATATGTCCAACAGGTCGAACCAAACACCTAAGATTTGTGCGTTCCATCACATGGAAAATACACCTCAGTTACAACAGAGCAAAGTCAAAGTCATAGGATCATCTTCAGAGCAGTCAAAAAACATTTCACAAAATTCAGCACCAAATTCTAATTTAAAAGTTGGGAACTCCGTTTTTTTTTTCCTTTTTTTGTCTTTTGGGGCCACACACGCAGCATATGGAAGTTCCCAGACTAGGGGTGGAAACGGAGCTACAGCTGCCGGCCTACACCACAGCCACAGCAATGCCAGATCCGAGCCACATCTGTGACCTACACCACAGCTCACAGCAAATACTAGATTCTTAACCCACTGAGTGAGGCCAGGGATCAAACACGCATCCTCATGGATACTTGTTGGGTTCATTACCACTGACCCACAGCGGAAACTCCCAAAAAATACAACTCTTACAAATAAGATAAAAAATATCCTCAGCAGACAAATAGCTATTTCGACTCTTAGCCAACATATAATCCACCTATAAGCAACACAGTAAACACATTACAATGGTCATTCTTTAAAATTATCTAAATAACACATCATCTTCATAGAAAATATGGATAAACAAAAAGACGTTTAACCAGACTCTGCTACTTGAAAGCAACGGCTCTAAACCTTGTGTGTCTCTGCCAGGCTTCTATTTTTCCATGCAAATATATATATATATATACATATATCTGCATTTTTTTTTGGTCTTTTGTCCTTTTAGGGCGGTACCAGCGGCATACGGAGGTTCCCAGGCTAGGCGTCCAATCAGAGCTGTAGCCGCCGGCCTGCGCCACAGCCACAGCAACGCGGGATCCGAGCCACGTCTGCAACCTTCACCACAGCTCACGGCAACGCCGGATCCTTAACCCACTGAGCGAGGCCAGGATTCAAACCTGTGTCCTCAGGATGCTAGTCGGGTTCCTTAACCACTGAGCCACTATGGGAACTCACATGGCCTCTCTTGAAACTCACAAATAGCTAGGAAAATTAGAAATTAAAGGCCTGATAATGGATTTCACATTCCACTAATAGACCGTGTGATTTGGACCAACCCTCATACGTTAAGACAACTGAAACACTTTAAAACCTCCATTTGGAGGGGAGTTCCCTTCGTGGCTCGTGGTTAACGAATCCGACTAGGAACCATGAGGTTGCGGGTTCGATTCCTGGCCTCGCTCAGTGGGTTAAGGATCCGGCGTTGCCGTGAGCTGTGGTGTAGGTTGCAGACGCGGCTCGGATCCCGCGTTGCTGTGGCTGTGGCGAAGGCCGGCAGCTACAGCTCCATTTAGACCCCTAGCCTGGAAACCTCCATATCCCACAGGTGCAGCTCTACATAAAGGCAAAAAGACAAAAAATAAATAAATAAAAAATAAAAAAAAACCTCCATTTGGAGATGTCAGCAAACTAAGAAGACCATGAAGAAGATCATGAAGGAATACAGGACCAGGATCTGGGAGGAAACCAATGCTCAAGGGAAGAAGGGAGCATTTAGGGCCACCTTCCTCTGGGGACATTTGCCCATTCCAGAGGAGGAGGCCAAGAGACCCAGAAGCACTTAGCACAGCTTCCCAGGGGGGAAGGGACGAGAGTCGGGGCTTGTCTGGGGGGAGGGATTGGGTTGGGGAGGGAGTAAGGAGCTTCTCTCACTTTCAGTGGGGACCCTGAAAGTTTGCCTCCTGGGAGTAAGGGTGACCCAGTGGTAGACAGACCCTCACGGTGACAGCTCAGGCTCAAACCTTCTCAGGCCCTGGCATTTGATGGAGCCTTGGCCTCAAGTATTTCCCACAAATATTTAGCAGACACAATGCCTGATGAACAGACAAATAACAGGCACATGAGGAGAAAATAGGTAAACAGATGAACACACCTATGTAAACAACCCTCACGTTCGGCTGGGTTTTAAATACACACAATTAAAATAACTCTGAATATGCATTAGGAAGGAGGTAAATAGAATATGTCTTAAGGTCTTCATACTATCAAAGGAGATAGTATGAACATTAATAAAACTTCGGAGTCAAGGATGCAAGTTTAGAGTAGTTACTAAAAGAAAAATAAGTGTATAACTTCCAACCCAATAAGAAGGTAGGAAAATCTAAAATACGAAAATCAATCCCCAAAAAAGGCAAGGAAGGAAACAATAATAATAGAAGAGGGGAGACAAATTGAAGCCCCTTAGTAAGATAGTACATGTAAACCCAAGTGTATTTTAAGAATTTTAAATGGGACTAGATTAAATGCTCTAATGAAAAGAAAAAGGTAGACTGTACTTTTTAAAATTTTAATCTTTTGGGAATTCCCGTCGTGGCTCAGTAGTTAACAAATCCAACTAGGAACCATGAGGTTGCGGGTTCAACACCTGGCATCGCTCAGTGGGTTAAGGATCCGGCGTTGCCGTGAGCTGTGGTGTAGGTCACAGACTCGGCTCAGATCCCGCGTTGCTGTGGCTGTGGTGTAAGCCAGCGGCTTCAGCTCCGATTAGACCCCTAGCCTGGGAACTTCCATATGCTGCGAGTGCAGCCCTAGAAAAGGCAAAAGACAAAAAAAAAAAAATTTTTTAATAAAGATTTTAGTCTCGAGTTCCCACTGTGGCACAGTGGGTTAAGAACCTGACTGCAGCAGCTCGGGTCACCACAGAGGTGCAGGTTCGATCCCTGGCTTGGTGCAGTGGGTTAAGGATCTGACTTTGACACAGCGGCGGCATGGTTTGCAGCTGCAGCCACGATTCAATCCCTGGCCAGGGAATTTCCACATGCTGCAGGTGAAGCCATAAAATTTTTTTTTTTTTTTTTTACATTTAGTCTCTAGACTTACGAGACATATCTTAGACATCAGAGAAAGGTTTAAAAGGACGTAATATATATATTATGAAAACACTAGGGGAGATTGGATTAAGAGGCAGAATAGAAGGACTGGAGCTCAACTTCTTTCCTAAAAACAACAAGATTACAACCAAATGGACTGGAAGCTTTCAAGAAGATATTCTGCTCCAGAAGACAAAGAGGAGACCACATCAGGAGGTAGGAGGGCGATTACACGATAGAAGCAACCCCACACCTCCCGGGTGGGAAGCCCCACAGACTGGAAAGTAACTGCATCACAGAGACTCAGCTACAGGACTGAGAGTTCTGAGCCCCATGTCAAAACCCCCCACATGGGGATCGGGCACAGGGAGAAAGAGCCCCCGGAGCATCTGGCATTGAAAGCCGGAGGGGCTTGTGTGCAGGAGCTCCAAAGGACTGGGGGAAACAGAGACCCCACTCTTGAAAGGCACACACAGACTTTCACGTGCACTGGGTCCCAGGGCAAAGCAAAGTGGCCATAGGAATCCAGGTGGAACCTGACTGCAATTCTTGAAGGACCTCCTGGGAAAACAGGGGTGACTGTGCCTTGTTGTGGGGGAAGGGCATTGGAGCTGAAGCTCTCGGGAACATTCAGCAGCCTGCATTTCTCTGGAGGGGGCCCTTTCTGGGAAAATCTGGTCCCTCCCATCAGTGCTGAGAAGCCCCAGGCCCAACAATAATCCAGGTGGGATCACAGCCCCACCCATCAGTAAACAGGCTGCCTAAAGATCCCTCAGTCACACAGCCAGCCTCTAATCTCACCCAGAGACAAAGCCCCATCCACCAGAGGGATAGGAATCAGCCCCACCTACCAGTGGGCAGACACCAGTACCCCCCCAATCAGGAAGCCTACAGCACCCCCCCATACCAACTTCAGCCACAGGGGAGGCAAACACCAGAACTAAGAGAGGCTACAACTCTATTGTCTGCAAAAAGGTCACCATACCAAAAACCTATAAAAAAGAAAAGACAGAAAACTAACTCAGATAAGGGAGAAAGAAAAAACCCCAGAAAAACAGCTCAGTGATGAGGAGATTATCAGCCTCCCGGAGAAAGACTAGACTGTAGATGCTGAAGATGCTGAAGATGATGCAAGACATGGGACATAAACTGGAGGCAAAGATTGATAACTAACAGGAAATAGCAAAGAAATCCAAGGTGTAAAAATTAAGCAAGAAGAGATGCAAAATACAGTAACTGAAATAAAAAATTCATTAGAAGCAGCCAACAGTAGAATACAGGAGGCAGAAGAACGAATCGACGAGGTGGAGGACAGGCCTTTTGTTTGCAGAGGCGATGCGGGGGCCCCAGAGCAGCCTTCCCCTGCTCCCTGGTCCCGGCAGCCGCACCCTCGGCCCGCCCAGCTCGGCCCGAGGGGAGGATCCGGCCGGGCTTCCCCGCGCAGCCCAGCCACCTCCAGGGTCTCCGCCACTACCCTCGTCATGCCAGACAAGAAGGTTGCCTCTCCTCCCTTAGGCTGACGCCGTGAAGATTAAGGATGCCAAGAAACCCTCTTTCCCATGGTTTGGCATGGACGTCAGGGTAAAGCTCTCCTATTTTGAACCTATCGATAGCACAGCAGAGGAAGAACAAGAAGAAGTTGAGAGCTTAAAAAGTATCCGGAAATATCTGACTTCTAATGTCGCCTGTGGATCTGCCGGTATTCAAGATGTACACCTTGAACTGAAAGATTTAACACTTTTTGGCCGGAAGAGGAAACCTGCACTTTATCAGATTCCCAACCCAGGACCTGCCTACTTTTATCCAAATGGGAAGAGATTAAAAACTTCTTAACCTTACACACGGTGCTATGTGCTACAGGAGGTGGTACTTAACAAGTTTGAAAAAGATTTTTGCACAAGTGGAAACCTCCACCTGCACAAACTGGATGTACTTGACTGCCCTGTAAAGGGCTTGCTGTATATAGATTTTGTCGGTTTCAATGGACAAGCAGAGTGCTGTTACTTTGCTAATGCCCCAGAACCTGAGAGATGCCAAAAAGACGCCTTTTAACCTGGATGATCCCTATCCACTGCTGGTAGTAAACACTGGCTCAGGAGTATTTTAGCAGTCCATTCCAAGGACAACTATAAACGTGTAACCGGGACAAGCCTTGGAGGGGGGACCTTTCTGGGTTTATGTAGTTTATTGACTGGCTGTGAAAGTTCTGAAGAGGCTCTTGAAATGGCATCCAAAGGTGACAGCACCCAAGCTGACAAGCTGGTCCGTGATATTTATGGAGGAGACTATGAAAGATTTGGTCTGCCTGGTTGGGCTGTGGCATCTAGTTTTGAGAATACGATTTATAAGGAAAAGCGAGAATCTGTTAGTAAAGAAGATCTAGCAAGAGTTACTTTAGTTACTAGCACCAATAACCTTGGTTCTGTGGCACGGATGCGTGCTGTTAATGAGAAAATAAACAGAGTTGTCTTTGTTGGAAACTTTTTACATGTCAATGCTCTCTCAATGCAACTTTTGGCATATGCACCGGATTACTGGTCAAAAGGTCAACTGAAAGCATTATTTCTAGAGCATGAGGGCTGTTTTGGAGCAGCTGGTGGACTTCTTGGGCTGCCAAATTTCAGCTAAAGCATCAGGTTTCTCTCTGCTAATAAATATCATTCAAGAAGAACTTAAAACCAGAGGCATTATTACTGCATTATTTGTCAATGGGAACCAAAGGATAAAAGAGTAGCACCATTCTTGTTGATTTTTAAATGTCAAAGTGGTAAGCTGCTAAATGTTGCCATATTAAAAAGTGAAGAGCTCCAGTAATGTGAAGTATTTGTAGTTGAAATGTTTTCCCTTTTGTATATAGCCAATGTTAAATCCTTAAATGCAATACAGCCTCTAATTATTGAGCTTCCTCTCAAAACGGTTTTCTACTTACTTTATGTAGCCAACATTACAGTACTGTGTGTTCAAAAACAAATCTTAACATCTCAGAAATTTGAGTTCATGAAAATAATTGATTCTGAGTATTTGTTATGGAGTCTGTTCTGTGTGTGTTTTGGTTACTAGTAAGTGTACACTAACATACCATGTATCAAAACTTACTGAAATGGGAGTCCTGTTGTAGCTCTGGGGAAACATATCCAACTAGTATCCATGAGGATGCAGGTTCAATTCCCGGCCTCGCTCAGTGGGTTAAGGATCCGGCATTGCACATGTGGCTTGGATCCCTGCGTTGCTGTGGCTGTGGCTTAGGCCAGCAGTTGCAGCTCCAATTTGACCCCTAGCCTGGGAACCTCCATATGTCTTGAGTGCGGCCCTAAAAAGACAAAGAAAAAAGGAAAAACTTAGCCAAATGGCAATTGGAGATGATCACTTTCATGGGATTTTTAGAAATGTTAAGGCAATATTAATTATTCCTTATTGTTTTCCCAAACATATCTTCTCTCAAAAACCATGTTTATGTGGTCTTTCCCTAGTAGGATAACCTTTTTCAAATGCTGTAATTTAATTGAACTACTACTATTAAACATGAGTCTGAATTTTAAACTGAATCCTAGAAAATGCACGTGATTGGTGACATTGCACTTTTTGTATTTTGAGTTAATCACATTTACAAATGTTTAATATTTTTTAGTTACTTATTGGAAAGTCTGTTCAGTGAGGATCCAGGACTATTCTTATGGAATATGATTTGTGTGGATTAGCAGAGTTCTGTGCTCTTTCTATACCACGTTTATTTTAGGCCCAAACTTAGCCATCTCTGTTTAATTAGGTCTGAACCATCAAAGATAAAGACTTTCTTCTATTTTGAACAGCAACAATTCATTTATTCTAAATGTGTGTTAAGGAAATCTTAAAAACGAGTTTTGAAACTGGGAATCTGAGGCAGTATTGCAAAATAAAAGGATTGGTATTTTGTACATTCTGGTAATAAAAGCATTACAGTTCCAAAAAAAATTTTTTAACAAAGGCGAGGTGGAGGACAGATTAGTGGCAATCACTAATGCAAAAGAGAAAAGAGACAGAAGATTGAAAGGAAATGAGAGTCTCAGAACTCTGGGATAATGTTAAATTCACCAACATCCATATTATAGGGGTGCCAGAGGGAGAAGAAAGAGAGAACGGGACAGAAAAAATATTTGAGGAGATTATAGCCAAAAACTTCCCTAATATGGGAAAGGAACCACTCACTCAAATCCAGAAGTGCAACGAGTACCATATAAAATAAACCCAAGGAGGAACACCCCAAGACACATATTAATCAAAATGACCAAAATTAAAGACAAAGAGAAAATATTGAAAGCAGCTAGGGGAAAGAAACAAATTACATACAAGGGAAGCCCAATAAGGTTATCAGCAGATTTTTCAGCTGAAACTCTGCAGGCCAGAAAGGAGTGGCATGATATACTTAAAGTGATGAAAGGAAAAAACTTCCAACTAAGATTACTTTACCCAGCAAGGCTCTCACTCAGATTTGAAGGAGACATCAAAAACCTTTACAAATAAGCAAAAGTTAAGAGATTTCTGCAACACTAAACCAGCTTTACAACAAATGCTAAGGGAACTTCTCTAGGCAAAAAAGAAAAGGCCACAACCAGAAACAAAAACACCACAGATGACAAGGCTCACCAGTAAAGGCATATATACAGTAAAGATACTAAATCATCCATGCACAATTGTGCTACTAAAATCAGAAATCGCGAGAAAAGAGCACAAATGCAGGACACTGGAGACGCATAGGCAATTAAGCCAACAACTTAAAACAATCTTGTTTATATATAGACTCCTATATCAAAACTTCATGTTAACTGCAAACAAAAAACTACAATAGATACACAAACAAGAAAAATCAACTCAAATACAACATTAAAGATAGTCATCTTGTGAGAAGAGACAACAGAGAATGAATAAGGGAAGAAAAGAGCAACAAAAATCAAAAACAGTTAATAAAACGGCAATAAGAACATACATATCAATAATTACCTTAAATGTTACTGGACTGAATGCCCCAACCAAAAGTCACAGACTAGCTGAATGGATACAAAAACAAGACCCATATATATGCCATCTTCAAGAGACCCACTTCATTTCTAGGGACACATACAAATTGAAAGTGAGAGGATGGAAGAAAATATTCCATGCATACACGAATCAAAAGAAAGCTGGAGTAGAAATACTCATATCAGACAAAATCAACTTTAAAATGAAGAACATTTTAAGAGACAAAGAAGGGAGCTACATAATGATCAAAGGATCAATCCAAGAAGAAGATGTAACAATTTTAAATATCTATGCACCCAACACAGGATCACCACAATATACAAACCAACTGCTAACAACCTTAAAAGGAGAAATCAACGATAACACAGTCATAGTGGGGGACTTTAACACCCCACTTACAGCAATGGACAGGTCATCCAGGCAGAAAAATCAATAAGGAAACACAGGCCCTGAATGAAGCATTAGATCAGATGGACTTAATAGATATTTATAGGACATTCCATCCTAAAGCAACAGAATACACATTCTTCTCAAGTGTACACGGATAATTCTCTAAGATTGATCACATCCTGGGCTACAAATCAAGCCTCGGTAACTTTAAGAAAATTGAAATCATAATCAAGCATCTTTTCTGACCACAATGCTATACGACTGGAAATCAACAAGAAAAAAACAGCAAAAAATACAAACACGGAGACTAAACAACATGCTACTGAACAACCAATGGATCACTGAAGAAATCAAAGAGGAAATTAAAAAATACCTAGAAGCAAATGACAACAAAGACACGACATCCCGAAACCTCTGGGATGCAGCAAAAGCAGTTCTAAGGGCGAAGTTTATAGCAATACAAGCCTACCTCAGGAAACAAGAAAAAGCTCAAACAACCTAACTTTACACCTAAAGCAGCTAGAGAGGGGAGAACAGACAAGACCTAAAGGTAGTAGAAGAAAAGAAATCATAAAGATCAGAGCAGAAATCAATGAAACATAAATGAAGAAAACCATAGAAAAGATCAATGAAACTAAAAGCTGGTTCTTTGAAAAGATCAACAAAATTGATAAACCCTTAGCAAGACTTATCAAGAAAAAAAGAAAAAGAACACAAATCAGTAAAACTAGAAATGAAAAAGAAGGAACAACGGACATCACAGAAATACAAAGGATCATAAGAGACTACTATATGCAACTATACAGCATTAAAATGGAAAACCTAGAAGAAATGGACAAATCCTTAGAAGAGTACAATCTTCCAAGACTAAACCAAGATGAAATAGAAAATATAAATAGACCAATCACAAGTTCTGAAATTGAAACTGTGATTAAAAAACCACCAACAAACGAAAGTCCAGGACCAGATGGCTTCACAGGTGAATTCTATCAAACATTTAGAGAAGAGCTAATGCCTATCCTTCTGAAACTATTAGAAAAAATTGCAGAGGAAGGGACACTCCCAAACTCATTCTACGAGCCAACCATCACCCTGATACCAAAGCCAGACAAAGATACCCCAAAAAAAGAAAGTTACAGGCCAATTTCACTGATTAACATAGATGAAAAAATCCTCAACAAAATACGAGCCCACCGAATCCAACAGTACATTAAAAGGATTGTACATCAAAATCAAGTGGGATTTATCCCAGGGATGCAAGGATTCTTCAATATTCGCAAATCAATCAGTGTGATACAAACTGAATCATTAACAAACTGAAGAATAAAAACCACACGATCCTCTCAATAGATGCAGAAAAAGCCTTTAACAAAATCCAACACCCATTTCTGATAAAAACCCTTCAGAAAGTGGGCATAGCGGGAAGCTACCTCAACATAATAAAGGCCATCTAGGACAAGCCCAGAGCTCACATCATTGTTTTTTTTTTTTCAGGTAAAAAGCACATTTTCCTTTTAATTGACACCATTTCCTCGCTTGGCTGCTACTTTGGTAATAATTAGGTCCCCACCTCTCAAGAACATTGCCTCTGAACAGGCTGAGGCACAGCCAGTGTGAACACGAGCCCCAAAGCAGGGCATTTGGAATAACAAGAACAGCAAAACCTAGCCTTCCTCTTCACTCACAAAGGGATTCACTCAGAGGGTCCAAAGATCTGCTTTCCAAAAACAGAACACCACGAGCTCAATGCAAAACTAAAAATCAAAAGTATCAGGAACGAAGCACTGCTTCCTCACACACGCAAGGTCTGCCATCCTGCGTCTTCTGCGAGGCATGGCCCCACTCCATCATTCTTTTTTGTTTGTTTGTTTTTTTGCCTTTATGTAGAGCTGCACCTGCGGCATATGGAGGTTCCCAGGCTAGGGGTCTAACAGGAGCTGTAGCTTCCGGCCTACACCACAGCCACAGCAACGCGGGATCCGAGCCGCATCTGCAACCTTCACCACAACTCACGGCAACGCCAGATCCTTAACCCACTGAGCAAGGCCAGGGATCGAACCCACAACCTCATGGTTCCTAGTCGGATTCATTAACCGCTGCGCCACGACGGGAACTCCTGGCATTCTTAAAGGAAGATGTTTCCTTTCTGTTTCATTTTCCAATGGGGCAAAACGTCTACCAAAAGGGAAACAATGAATCAGGATAAACCAGCTCACTCACAAGAGACACTCTCAGGATGGTGTCTGGTTCCTGAGATTATTCAGCGCATTATGTCAAAGTGGCAAAAACCAGGACAGTGTGAGAAGAGAATTCAGGAGTGGGGCTGAGCTGGCTGACAGGTTCACAGGGATTCACGTGACACCCACCTACATATAAACCCACTTCTTCAGTGAACAGGTAAGGGGCCAAGACCCCATCAGCACAATAAATTACATTGTACATTACAGTGCACAGGAAAGACTTTCCTGGAGAGTGACTGAAAGGCATTTGCAAGAGCTTCAGGTCACTCTGAAGGAGGCTGGGGCCCCATGCCTGCGGCCAGCCGTCATGAGCTCGACCCCTCCTCCGTTTTGGTTACAGAGGCCTCAGCGGCAGCTGTTTCCTTGGACTGGTCCGCTGGCCTCTCCTCCTCCTCCTGGGGGTAGAGGGCCTGGTAATCCTGCATCGCCCGGAACTGGTCTACACAGTCCGACCCCTTGACACCAACCTTGCTGTAGTGGAAGCACGATAAGGCTGACTTGAACTGTTTCCAACGGGCCGCAGGCCATTCCCTCAAGGCACAGGCAGCTCCAGTTAATGTCTGTTAGGTATGAACAGTCTGTGCTCCTCGTAAGCATCATTGGGGTCACCAGCCACCAGCTCCACGTTGCTTGGAGTTTCATGGTCTTCTTTGGTCAAAAATATGATTCGAACCTTGCCTTCCTACCATCAG
>PVHT020000193.1:7436000-7468969 GCA_004024745.2 Catagonus wagneri
ACGGCCCTGGGCCACTTTTTCTGAAACCACCCACATTTTGCCTATGAGAGTGTATCCCTCTAAATAAACTCACCTTCACTTTTCTCTGGCTCGCTCTTGAATTCCTTCCTGCACGAAGCCAAGGACACTCACTTGGTGGTCCTGCGCATCGCAAGACACATTTCCCTCTCCGGCAGCAGTTTAATGGACGGGGGAATCTTACCTGGCCGAAGCAAAGTCCCGGAGCAACCGCCGATCAGCAGGAACTGGAGGCAGGCTTTAGCGCCAGGAGCAGGGGGAGGGTGCCATTTAAAAGGGGGAATTGATGTCAGGTTGGCTCATCAGCTACCAAAGACACCAGCTGAGGGGCATGCCCCTCACCGCCCCGTTAATAAGCTGTCATGGTGGCTAAACTTAGACTCATCCTCAGCTGGGGCCTGGGTCAAGTGGGTAGAAGGGTCAATCACCTACAGGTGAAACAGGCACTGGTGGCGCGAGGGCTGTATTGAGAGCAAGAGAACAGCCATCTTGGGTGGACTGACCAGACATGAGTCGACAAGGTTGGGAAGTTGGGTGAATTCTCTCAAGAGTGGGGATGGGGTGGGGAGAGGGGCCTCTGATTTTTAGACCGCATGTGACCCTGGGGAAGAAGTTTATTTGGATGTGAAAGTACATTTACACATACTTTGGTTTGCTTTGACCAAAGTCTGTTGACAGATGATGCAGTCTTCCCAGAGGTGACTGGTGGAAGTTACAGAACAGACCTCTCTTTCCCCAGGGTGCCGACCAAGTTGGGGCAGTCTCCCCTTTTCTATAATTCCCCTTTATCTTTAGTAATAAAACCGCCATTGCTTAACTGGATACATGACAAAGTGAGAGAAAAATGACACTTCCCAGCCTCCCCTGCATTTTGGTTTGGTCCTATGACTAAGGATTGGCCAACAGGATGAGAGCAGAGGGGTTTGTGCAACTGAGAGCATTTTTTTTTTTTTTGGCTGTTCCCAGGCCAGGGATCGAACCCAGGCTGCTGTGGTGACAACACTGGAATCCCTTAACTCACTGGGCCACTAGGGAACTCTCCCAGAGAGCATTCTTGATATAGGACATATTTTTCCTCACCTTCTTCCTCCATCCTTCTGGGATGCAAAGGATGTATTGGCATGATACTGTGATTTATAAGAAAAATGTATTTGGTTTTCATCTTGTTTCTAGCACCAAGCTCCTACAACCCTTGGAATTTCCTAATGATAAAGGCCACGCCCATGACATGCAAAAGTTCTCAGACCAGGAATTAAACCTGCCCCACAGTAGTAGCAATGCCAGAGACCCTTAACCCACTGTGTCACTAAAGAGGCCTGATTCTCATCGCTCTTAACAAGCCTGTTTCGAGCAGGCTAAGTATGTTAATTAAGTGATTTGAGGAAAGCTCTTAGATTAGCCTCAGATGGGGCACTGGTTGCTAAGGTAACCAACCAGCGAGCAGAAGGCTGGAAATTTCAGCCCCACCGCCCCGACCTCCTGGAAGCAGCTGGAAGTTGTATTAACCACCCAGTGTAAAAATCCCAAAAGGATACTGTTGCGAGAGCTCCCTGGTTAGTGAACAAAAATGCATCCGCATTTACAACCCAAACTATATGCAGACAGGCGCTCCCATGCTCAGAACCTTTTCAGACCTCACCCTATGTATCTGTTCATATGTATTCTTGTAAGTAAGAATCTAGTAAGTAAACTGTTTTCCAGAGTTCCGTGAGCAGCTCTAGGAAATGAATCAAACCCAGAGAGCGGGTCATTGGAACCTCCGCTCCATAGCCGATCAGTCAGAAGCACAGGTGACAACCTGGATTTGCGATTGGCATCTGAAGTCTCATGGGAGTGAGCCTTTCTTTTTTTTAATGGCTGTACCCGCAGCCTATGGAAGTTCCCAGACCTGGGATTGAATCCCAGCTGCAGCTGCGGCAATGCCAGACCCTTTAAACCACTGCGATGAGCTGAGGATCAAGCCGCTGAGCTGGATTCTTAACCCACTGTGCCAGAGCAGGGACTCCAAGAGTAAGCCCTTAACGTGTGGGACCTGATCCTATCTCCAGGCAGATAGTGTCATAATTGAGTTAAACTATACGACACCCAACTGGTATCGTAGAATTGCTTGGTGTAAGAAACGTTACCACTCATGTGGTGACCAGAAGTGCCAGGAGTTAAGAATTAAGTAGAGGAGACACACAAAGGAGTGTATTCACCCTCAGACTTGCATGGTGCTCCGGCAGCCCTCTTGGGTCATGAGATGACTGTGAGAAGAGAAACCACACACAGGAGACCAATAATATAGGCAGAATCCGAGTGCTTATGAGGTTTTCAGAGCAAAGCATGCTCCAGATGACTTTGAAGGGTAGCAGAATGTACCCAAAATACACCTCTTTGCCACGTTAAAAAACAAAATTCAACTGAGTAAACTGTAAAGATCTTATCAGCTTTATTCAGTGATCGATGAATTGAAGAGCATCCCATCTGGCAGACAGAGATGAGCCTGAGGAGCTGCACAAAATGCAAACCTTTTATAGGTAGAAGAGGGCAGCACAAGGAAGTTACTAGCAAATTGTGGATTATTTGTGGCAAGGTCACATTCCTTTCCCCGGACAGCAGGGGCCTACCACGCAGATTACCACACCAGTGCTGACCTTCCAGACTGATTGGTTTAAGATTCTACTCCTGGGAGAGGTTGAAACTGTTTCTTTTGTTCTTTTGTCTTTTTTGGGCCACAACCGTGGCATATGGAGGTTCCCAGGCTAGGGGTCCAATCAGAGCTACAGCCGCCGGCCTACACCACAGCCACAGCAACGCGGGATCCAAGCCGCATCTGCGACCTACACCACAGCTCACAGCAACGCCGGATCCTTAACCCACTGAGCGAGGCCAAGGGATTGAACCCGCGACCTCATGGATACTAGTCGGATTCATTTCCACTGAACCACGATGGGAATCTCATTTTGTTGGTGTGGGTTTAGCACAAGTGACTCCATTTTGGGTTCATTATCCCTTTTTTTTTTGCTTTTTATGGCCACATGTGGAGCATATGGAAGTTCCCAGGCTAGGGGTCGAATCGGAGCTACAGCTGCTGGCCTACACCACAGCCACAGCAACATGGGATCTGAGATGCGTTTGCAACCTGCACCACAGCTCACAGCAATGCTGGATCGTTAACCCACTGAGCAAGTCCAGGGATCGAACCCACAACCTCATGGTTCCTAATTGGATTCGTTTCTGCTGTGCCACAACAGGAACTCCTCATTGTCCCTTTTTAATAGCCACGTGGGTTATTTTCAGCTGATTGTTTTGAGAAATGAGACACAGGAGAAGCTGTGAAAACAGAAGCTACTCTTTTGTAAGAGATGTTTACGTTTATAAGGAAAAAAATCTCCATTTGTAAGGGTGTCTCCACTCTGTACCAGGAAGAGAAGAGGGACTAAATCAGAAAACTCTTATCAATGAAGAATGCGTCAACTTAAATCTGGATAACGACCTTATCCTTATTTACCGGCGCTTCTCCTGTCGCCCCCTCCCCAGAACTGCCCCCTCGCCCCCAGCACACACACCCTTCTTTCTTTTGTCTTTAGCTGAATGTGGCCTTGAAACTGGTTAGGCCACATCAGGGAGTTACTCAGTTTCCTCGGTCTCTGCCTGGCACACAGGAAATACACATGTTAATAAACTGATGTGGGTTTTTTTTTTCCCTGTTAATCTGTCTTTTATTACAAGGATTTCAGCTAAGAACTCAGAAGGGTAGAAGGAAAATTATTTTTCCTCCTCTACGACTTCCCTGGGACTTGATCATGAGAGAGAAATAAACTTCTACCTTGTTTAAGCCACGGGTACTTGGAGGTTTCTGTTCCTCCCGGCTGAGCCCAATCCTACTGGTGACTCACATTTCCTTGGCTGGCGCGAGTGCTTCACAGCTATTTCTACTCCCCGCTCCTCACAACAGCTCTTTGAGGTAAAAAAGCATTTTCCCGATGAGGAAATGGAAGCTCCGGCACTGAGTGGTGAAGCGAGATAAGCGACGCTGGCTTTGTCTTTCCAGAAGGCTGCGCCTGCAGTTACTGTTCTCATCACAATGAGTCAGCCCTGTGATTTCAGCCCACGTGCCAGGGAAACCAGAAAGCGCGAGTCGTTCTTGGTCGCCCCTAATCTGAGGTGCCTGGTGGGTCTGTCCATCTGGAGACCAGCTCCTGCCCAGAGGATGCTAATTTACAAAGACCAAAACGCACGCACGCCGGGGAAACGCGCGATGCCACGTCTTAGCTTCGCAGAGAGACGTTTCAAAAGCCCCAGAGGGAGCTTTTGATGATATTGTGCATAACGGACAGGGTTCTGTTTTGCTGATGAATGTATTTTAAGACTAGAGAAAGCAAAAAAATGTCAGCCGAGAAAATTACTAGTGGGGAACCAAGGAAAGCCCAAAAAAAATAGCAACCACGTTGTAGCGGAGCAAAAGTGCTCCCCTGAATCGTTTCCTCTTTGGCAGGAGGATTAATGTAGGCTGATTATTTTTAAGGCCCCAGGGTCAAAAACCTTTGACACCACCACCCCCGCCCCCGTTCCAGGAAGGGCGCTACCAGCACAGGTAACTATTGTACAACTAGGTGAGTAGACAGGGAGGAACCTAGCAAAGTCTGTTAAAATTCTTCTCTGGAGTTCCCACTGTGGTGCAGCAGAAACACATCCAACTAGTATTTTTGCCAAAACTCGGTCTCTGTCCACTGTTGCCGAATAGGAACTCGAGACAGAGTTTTGAGTAAAGGAGATAAAGATACCTCCTTGCCAGGCAAAGGGGGCCACAGCAGCCTAATGCCTTAAAGACTGTGCCAGCCTTGCAAAGGGTTAGGAGGTGGTTTTATAGTTTGGGGAGTGGAATACGGATGGGGCCACAGACAAGGATCAAGGTAGAGGTGAGCTTGCCTTGTCTTTCAAAGCTGGTGCTTAGTGGCCCCAGGGCTGTGCCGGTGGTCTTCCTCCTTCCTGTAATAAAGGATGCTTCTGGAGGTCCCACTGTGGCTCAGTGGTTAACGAATCCGACCAGGAACCATGAGGTTGCGGGTTCGATCCCTGGCCTTGCTCCGTGGGTTAATGATCCAGCGTTGCCGTGAGCTGTGGTCCAGGTCGCAGATGCGGCTCAGATCCCGCGTTGCTGTGGCTGTGGTGTAGGCCGTCAGCTGTAGCTCTGATTGGACCCCTAGCCTGGGAACTTCCATATGCCGCGGGTGCGGCTCTAGCAAAGGCAAAAAGACAAACAAAATAAATAAATAAGGGATGCTTCATCCAGTAGTTCTTCCATTTGTTGGGGGTTTTACTTCTGTAGAAAGGCTCAAAGATATTGCTATGTATATTCCTTGAGGAGGAGCCAGGACCCTGCCCCAAGGCTGCACTGTTGTCTCCTGACTGTTTCTCCCTGGTCTCTGCGTCCCCGCCCTTCCCTGATTAGTAACCATCCTTTGGAACACAGGGTTGGGGGTCAAGGAGCCTGAAGCTTATTCTCTAGAAACAAGAAATGGAGGACACAGAAAGGCCTGTGTGCCCAGGAGCCTCACGGGGCCCTGCTCGGTTACAGTATTCATGAGGATGCAGGTTCGATCCCTGCCCTTGCTCAGTGGGACGGGGATCGGGCGTTGCCCTGAGCTGTGGTGTAGGTCACAGATGAGGCCCGGATCCCCTTTATTGTGCTGTGGCGTAGGCCGGCAGCTGCAGCTCGGATTTGACTCCTAGCCTGGGAACCTCCATATGCCATGGGTGCGGCCCTAAAAGGGAAAAAAAATTCCTCTCTGGGTGCCACCATCTGTGCTTGGCCCAGCAATCATTTATTTCCCAAACATGTGCTTTTCCACCTCCTGTGAATTGCCTCCCCCACCGTGCCTTGCAGTCCCAAACCACTACCCCCAACATCCACTTTGGACTTTCTTCCTCCCCCCTGACAGTGTCAAGTCTAAGAACTTTTACACTAGTCCTCTGCCCCCCATTTTTTTTCTAAAAGTTTTATAATTTCACATTTTAATTCCAAGATTCATTTTGAGTTAATTTTTGTATAAGATAGGAGGTTTAGTTTGAGGTTCATTTTCTTGCATGTAGATATTCAATTACTCCAGCACCATTTGTTGACAAGGCTCTCCTTCCACTGAAATGCTTTTGCACTTTCATAAAAAATGTATCAGTTGAGCCTGTTTTTGTGGGTATATTTCTGGGTTCTCTATTTCTGTTCGTGGATCTATGTTTCTATTTTCTTATCTCCGACAATACCATACTTCCATTTCGTTTTCATTGTTTCTTCCATGTCTACTGTTTCTTAAAAAATAACCAACTTACTTAATATCGCACAGAGTGACGCCTCCCTCTTTACCCTTCTTGTCAAGATGGGTTTAACTATTCTTTGGCCTGTGCCTTTCTGTGTAAATTGTGTGTGTGTGTGTGTGTGTGTGTGTGTGTGTGTGTGTGAAGCAAGAGATATTTATTAAGGAATTAGAGGGGGACGGGCTGGGCTCAAGATGGCACCAGCTCTGTGTAAATTTTAAAGGTGCTTGTCTTATGTCTACAGAGAGCTTTGCTGACATTGTGATAGAAATTGCATTACTCTGTAGGAGCGCAGAATTTGCTACCTCAAAATGCATCACTTTGTCATAAGAATTATTTTGTTGTTTGTTTTTTTTTTTTTTTTGCTTTTTTTTGCAGCATATGGAGGTTCCCACATAGGGGTCAAATCGGAGCTGCAGCTGCCGTCCTATGCCACAGCCATAGAAACACGAGATTCAAGCCGCGTCTGCGACCTACACCACAGCTCACAGCAACGCCAGATCTTCAACCCACTGAGCGAGGCCAGGGATTGAACCCACATCCTCATGGATACTAGTCAGATTCATTTCCGCTGAGCCATGATGGGAACTCCTTACGTTGGTTATTTTTTAAGAAACAGTAGATATGGGAGAAACAATGAAAACCAAATGGAAGTTTTCTGTTTCTTTTTTCGGGGGGTTCGTGCCAGGCCAGGGATCAAACCCATGTCACAGCAGTGACCTGAGCTGCCACAGTGACAATGCCTGATCCTTAATCCACTAGGCCACCAGGGAACTCTGAAGTTACAGTTTCATAAGGGACATTTACATGTATAAGGGGAATCTCCTTTGTGTTTCCCACACAGAGGAGGGTGGATGACTTTATCTCTAGAAACTCTAGAAACAGAGAAGGTAAGGATTTAAATCTGCATAACAACCTCACCTTTGTTTACTGTGCTTTTCCTGGTCACCTCCCCTAAATGACGTCCCCCAGCCCCAACATCCTCTCTTTCTTTACCTGAAAATAGTATTGAAGGTAAGAACTTTGGCCTTTTGGGTGGATTACTCAGTTCTTCTGGGTCTCTCTCATGTACACGTGCTTGTCAAACTTTTGTTGGAATTTCTTATTAATCTGTCTCATTTGTCAATTTAATTTTTAGACCAGTCAGAAGAACCCGGTAGGGTAAAGGGAAAGTTTTCCTCCCCAACAACTCCCATAGATCATTCTGAGGAGACCTGACATCTTTAAATGCTGAATCTTGGAGTTCCCTGGTGGCTCAGTAGGTTAAGGACCGAGCATCGTCACTGCTATGCCTTGGGTTGCTGCTGTGGGGCAAGTTTGATCCCTGGCCTGGGACTTTCTACATGCCACAGGCACAGCCAAAATAATAATAATAATAATAATAATAATAATAATAATAATAAATGTTGAATCTTTCAACCCATGAATACAATATGTCTTGCTCAGATCTTTAATTTCTTTCATCAGCATTTCATACAGATATACGCTTTTTTTTTTTCTGTCTTTTCTAGAGCTGCACCCACAGCATACGGAGGTTCCCAGGCTAGGGGTCTAATCAGAGCTGCAGCTGCCGGCCTTCGCCACAGCAACGTGGGATGCGAGCTGCGTCTGCAACCTACACCACAGCTCATGGCAACGCCAAATCCTTAACCCATTGAGCGAGGCCAGGGATCGAACCCGCAACCTCATGGTTCCTAGTTGGATTCGTTAACCACTGAGCCACAACGGAAACTCCAAATACAGATACATGTTAAATGTATATGCAAGCATTTTTCTTTGGAGCGATTGTATATGGTATTATTTGTAAAATATCTGTTTCCACGTGTTTATTGTTAATATATAGAAATATGATTGATTTTTGTGTAATGATCTTCCTTCCTGTGATCTGACTGAATATGCTTATGAGCTCTAGAAATTTCTGGTGTATTATTTGGAATTTCCTATGTAGAAAATTATGTCATCTGCAGGGAGTTCCCACTGTGGCTCAGCAGGTGAAGAATCTGACTAGTATCTATCAGGATGCAGGCCTTGCTCAGTGAGTTAAGGATCCGGCATTGCCATGAGCCATGGTGTAGGTCACAGATGCAGCTCAGATCTGGCGTTACTGAGGCTGTAGCTTAGGCGGCAGTTGCAGCTACAATTCAACTCCTAGCCTGAGAACTTCATATGCCACAAATGCGGCCCTAAAAAGAGACACACACAAAAATTATGTCATTTGCAAATAAGAGCAATTGTATTTCTTCCTTTCAAATTTGTATGTCTTTTTTCTTGACTTACTGCTCTAGCTAGAATTTCCAGGACTAAGTTGAATAGAAATGGTAAGAGCAGACATCCTCACCTTGTGGCTGATTTTAGGAGGAAGCATTCAGTCCTTTACCAGAAAGTATGATGTTAGCTATAGATTTTTTTTATAAATCCTTCTTTATCAAGTTCAGATCATTCCCATTTCTAACTTTTTTTTTTGTCTTTTTGCCTTTATCTAGAGCCGCACCCGCGGCATATGGAGGTTCCCAGGCTAGGGATCTAACAGGAGCTGTAGCTGCTGGCCTTCGCCACAACCACAGCAACGCGAGATCCGAGCCGCGTCTGCAACCTACACCACAGCTCACGGCAACGCCAAATCCTTAACCCACTGAGCAAGGCCAGGGATCGAACCCACAACCTCATGATTCTTAAGATTCGTTGACCACTGAGCCACAACGGGAACTCCCCCATTTCTAACTTGCTGAGTGTTTTTATCATGAATCGGTATTGGATTTTGTCAAATGCTTTTTCTGCTCCAACTGGCAAAATTGTATTTTTTTCCTTGAATTTGTTGCTGAAATAGATCATATTGATTTTCAAATGTTCAACCAGCCTTGCATACCTAGAATAAATCCCACATGTTCAAGGTGTATAATTCTTTTGGAATCTTTTTAACTCATTTCTTCTGACCTTCCACTATTAGCTCCAGAAGAGAAAAATCCCCAGGGGTGAAAAGTGTCGCTTCATAATCTAGAGGCAGGTAAGTTTACTCTGGGTCTGGAGCTTAGAGACCTGGGTTTGAATCCCAGTTTTGCCATTTACTAGCTCTGGAACTTGGGCACGTTACTAAAGTATCTAAACCTCAGTTTCTACATCTGCAAAAGGGCGATAACAATGCCTAAATGAGAAAATTAGATGATTGGGCATTGACTCTGACACATAATAGTCAATAATTACCCATGTGAATTCCAAAGCAACAAACATTTTGGAGTAGAATTAGAAACGTTTTACAAAGGCAGTTACATATAATATTAGGAATAGGGTATCAAGGTGACATACATAGCAGGATTTACCTAAATGATCACAATCTCTGTAATCATTTACCCTTTTTTTTTCATGTTATTGGATGCTTTAATAATAGAGATCACTGGACCCTAAGGGGGGGTCCTTCAAAGACATTCTCGTTATTAGTTACTTATTTTTTTGTCTTTTTTTGCCTTTTCTAGGGCCGCACTCGCGGCATATGGAGGTTCCCAGGGTAGGGGTCTAATCGAAGCTGTAGCCCCCGGCCTACACCACAGCCACAGCAATGCAGGATCAGAGCCAAATCTGCAACCGACACCACAGTTCACGGCAATGACGGATCCTTAACCCACTGAGCAAGGCCTGGGATCGAACCCACAACCTCACGGTTCTTGGTCGGATTCATTAACCACTGAGCCACGACGGGAACTCCTATTAGTTACTTATTAAACGAAGCAGCCTTTAGTGCTCTGCGGGCCTCTACAGAACCTCGCTCCGGGCACCCCACACCTATTAGCCACCTGGTCTGCACACACCTCTTCACCCTGCCTCTTTATTTTTTATTTTATTTTTTAAAATAGTGAAACATTAAAAGCATCCCTTTTTTTTTTTTTTTTTTTCCTGTCTTATGTAGGGCCGCACCCACGGCATGTGGAGGTTCCCAGGCTAGGGGTCTAACAGGAGCTGTAGCCGCCGGCCTTCGCCACAGCCACAGCAACGCGGGATCCGAGCCGCGTCTGCAAACTACACCACAGCTCACGGCAACGCCCGATCCTTAACCCATTGAGCAAGGCCAAGGATCAAACCCGCAACCTCATGGCTCCTAGTCGGATTTGTTAACCACTGAGCCACGACAGGAACTCCAAGCATCCCTTTTTTTAATAGCATTTTTTACTACTCGATTACATTTATAGTTGTACAACAATCATCACAACCCAATTTTATAGCATTTCCATCCCAAACCCCCAGCACATCCCTCCACCCCCTACCCTGCCTCTTTAGATCCGTCAAAGAGCACCTCAATCCTAACTCTTAACTGCCCAGGCGCTCTTTGAAATGCCCAGTCTTTCTTCTTTTGATCTAACAGTCCTTTAAAACAGGAAATAGGAGTTCACTGTGGCTCAGCAGTTAACAAACCCTACTAGGATCCATAAGAATGCAGGTTTGATCCCTGGCCTTGCTCAGTGGGTTAAGGATCTGACGTTGCCATGACCTGTGGTGTGGGTTGCAGACGCGGCTCGGATCCCGCGTTGCTGTGGCTGTGGTGTAGGCCAGCGGCTGCAGCTCTGATTCAACCCCTAGCCTGGGAAACTCCACAGGCCATGGGTGCAGCCCTAAAAAGCCAAAAAAAAAACAAAAAACAAAAACAGGAAATAAATAAAGCTGGTCCACTTTTTAGTGGTGATGCAAGAAAATAAACTGGCTGGGAAAAAAGTAATCAACAAATGAAATGGAGTCCTGTGCTTTACTTTCAACGCCATGCTCTTTGAAAACAAATAAGGAATCTTTTTTTTTTTTTTTGGTCTTTTTAGGGCCGCACCCGCGGCATATGGAGGTTCCCAGGCTAGGGGTCTAATCGGAGCTCCAGCCGCCGGCCTACACCACAGCCACAGCAACGCGGGATCCGAGCTGGTCTGTGCCCTACACCACAGCTTGCGGCAACACCAGATCCTGAACCCGCTGAGCGAGGCCAGGGATTGAACCTGTAACCTCAGGGTTCCTAGTCAGATTCGTTTCCCCTGAGCCATGACGGGAACTCTAAATAAGGAATCAAAGTGATTCCTATCAAATATTGGCTATCAAATATTCATGATCATGATCCCCAGTGAGAAATACATTTTTTATATTGTGCTCCAATATATACACACATACACACACACAACTGAAGCAAAAGTTTAGAGAAATACTTTTCTTACTATCTATGATATGTGCTGAAGCTTCCCCATTTACTTAGTCACTTCTTTTTTTGGCCACACCCATGGCATATGGAAGTTCCCAGTCGGGAGATCCAATCCAAGTCACAGCTGCAGCCTACACCACAGCGGCAGCAACACTGGATCCTAAACGCACTGCACTGGGCCAGGAATCAAACCTGTGAGTCTGCAAAGACAATGCTGGATCCTTAACCCACTGCACCATAGCGGGAACTCCAGTCACTATTATTTTTAAATATTGCTTGCCGGAACAATGCCATGACCCACGAATGAATCATGACTGAGCCACAAGTGGGTCACGTATGGCAGAGAATGCCTGCTAGGCCTAGGAACCACAGCTGTGCACCCTCTCTGGGCCTCCCTGCGGGTTGGTGTTTCACTCAGCCTGGTTGTGAGCAAACACTTTTTCTCCTCTCAGGCACGGTAGTAAAAGTCAGCAGTATTTCAAGGGAGCTCCCTTGAAAAGTAGAAATGTTTGTCTAAGTGCTTCTAAATTTTCTGTGCCTGGAACACAAATAGAAGGAACATAAGCAGCATTCATTCAGCGACTGAAGCTGCCCAGGCTCACCGTAGGGGGCCATGTTTCACCCCAGCCTTGTACCCCAGGCCACAGACAGATGCCAAGGAGCTCTAAGGCCAGGGGCTGCCTAGGACTCCTCCAATCAGCTCAGCCCCTCTGAGTATGTGCGTTATGTGTGGAGGGGGCAGGAAGCAGAGATCTAGTTGTTACTGCTGCTTAACACATGAAAATACCACATCCCCTTGTCTAACTCCCATCCCCTTTGACCTTTCCTGACCACACTGGCCATAAGGCCATGCAAAAGCCCCACACACATCATCCAGGAGGACTGGTAGGTGCAGAGACACAGCCCAGCCAGTGCAGCGAACAGCAGGAAGATGGGACTCTCAGACATCTGGAACCCAGAAAACTCACTCACTGTCACCAGCAGCTTCTGCTCCGCGGGGTGGAGACTTGGGGGGGGGGCTCTGGGGAAGACTGTCTTCTGCTCTGTGAAGCCATGGGGCCCCGTGCAAAGGGAAAGGCAGAGCCTCGCTCTTGGGGAAAACCTGAACACAGTCTCAGAGGGGGGAAGTGAAGGGTCCTGTTCGATAAAAGAAAAAAGGAGTAGCTCTCAAAATTAAAAAAGAAAAATTGGGGAGTTCCCGTTGTGGCTCAGCAATAACGAACCCGACTAGTAGCCATGAGGATGTGGGTTGACCTCTGGCCTCGCTCAGTGGGTTAAGGATCCAGAGTTGCTGTGAGCTGTGGTGTAGGTCGCAGACGCAACTTGGATCCCAAGGTGCTGTGGCTGTGGTGTAGGCCGGCAGCTGTAGCTCGGATTCGACCCCTAGCCTGGGAACCTCCATATGCCGCGGGTGCGGCCCTAAAAAGCAAAACAAACAAACAAACAAACAAAAAACCAAAACTTTGGTCACACATGTAACACTTAAAAAGGAGGGGGACTGCTGTACTTCTTTTCCAGCTGTCTCCCAGTCTCCCAGACGATGATACTCTTTGGAGAAAAATGTAACTTGATTTTGTGCACCTTTAGGCTAACTGGTGTTCCCAGAATTATTTGTTCTCTCAGAGCTCTGAGGAGACGTTTTTCAGGCACCCTGGAGCCGGGGTGAAGGGACCGGCAGGGAAACAGGCAGGCGGGTTGAGAATCTGAACTTGACTGGCCGCTTCAGCTCTGATGGACCTCACTGTGGGACCATGTGCGGCATATTACAGGGAGCGCTACAGAGGTCAAGGCCAGCCACTACGGGGCTGGGGAGTGGGACAAGAAAAAAATCATCTCCCTGGAAGTTTGGTCTCAGAAACACAGCGAGGCCTGGGCAGCCCCAGTAGTGTGCAGAGGGGAGTGCGTTAATCCAGCCCAGACACAGGGGCCTTGAGGGGTTGGGGTCTGGGGGTTCTGCTGACAGCCACATCCAGCAATAGGCAGTTGAGCTACTTATTTCTCTTCCATTATACCCTACCCTTCCGGAAAATCTTCACTCCTCAACCAGTCTTCTGTGCTCTGAGGACTTAGGGGGAGGGCCTAAGCCATCCTTGGGCCAGAGGATCAAAGAAGAGAGTAGGGTCCCCACCCTTGAGGTTGGGGTAAAAATGGCAGAGTGAACGAACAGCCCAGGGCAGCTGGGCTCAGCAGGCAGTGTCTTCCAGAAGGTAGCACTGTGGTGGCCTGATGAAGGTGGGTGCACTGGAGAGGGCTGTTGACCACCCTCGTGAAACGCCCAAAGGGAGATCTCTTCAAAACAGAGAGAATATGCCAGGGAGCTTTCTGAGAGGGAATTTTTCAAAGATCAAGCTTCTGGGGATTTTAATACTGTAAGTTGAGTCTTTGTGTGGAAAACATATTTTTAAGGGGAAAACATGAAACTTTTTTTTCTTTTTTTTTTTTTTTTTTTTTTTTTTTTTTTTTTTTTTGCTTTTTAGGGCCGCACCCGCAGCATAAGGAGGTTCCCAGGCTAGGGGTGCAACTGGAGCTACAGCTGCCGGCCTACGCCACAGCTCATGGGAATTCCCAAAAACATGAAACTTCGTATGTTTCCTCTCCTCTTTCTTGAAAGAACCAATATTGGTTAACTCCTATTGGTGAAAACTAATATTGTGTTCAGGAGTTCAAGTTGTGGCTCCGCAGAAACGAATCTGACTAACATCCATGATGCAGGTTCGATCCCTGGCCTCACTCAGTGGGTTACGGATCCGGGATTGCTGTGAGCTGTGGGTACAGGCCACAGATGCGGCTTGGATCCCGTGTTGCTGTGGCTGTGGTGTAGGCTGGCAGCCGTAGGTCCGATTCAACCCCTAGCCTGGGAACCTCCATATGCCACGGGTGCAGCTTTGTGTTCAAAGGCGAGTTGGGGTGCTGGGAGGCAAGAGAGAGAGGGCTGCTCAGAGCCCCTAGTGCTTTGGAGCATTACCAGTGTTTACCAACATTCCCAGTTCTCCTCTCCTTCTGGAGACACGGGGAGACCATACTTCCTTGCACTGGCGAAGTGAAGTCCTGGCTGTGTGACATTTCTGGCCAATAAAATATGACAAGCAACATGTGTCAAATATCTGGGTGGAGGCGTTTAAGAGTGATGATTCTGCCAAGCTGCCCTTCTCTGCTGCAGCAAACCCTGGAGCCCGTGTTTGGATAACTATGTCCCCAAATGGCAGCTCCTTCTTTGGCCTTGGTCCCTGAGTGGCTACAACGCACAGAGCCCCCCTACTAAGCCCATGTCAGACACGCAGCATGAACAAGAAATTACCCTCAGTCGGCCACTGAAATTTGGAGCTTGTTTGTTACCACAGCATAATGTGGTCCATCCTGACAGGTACACAGTTTTGCTTAGCAGAATCCATAGGACCTTAATGTTCCCCAAGATACTAATTAGCCAATGATGGGGTGAGAAACACAGTGAACTCAGAACTGGGAACTCTCCACTCCCCTTTCTCCTGTGAGAGCTCCTAATGGCCGCAATTCACTGGGAACTCGTTCCAGGCAGCTCTGGATCTGTTTGGCAGTAAGTAACTCCCACGTTCCCAGAATTCTACTGGGCTGGGTAGCTCTATAAAAAAAATCTGTCTCTCTGGAGGCTATTTCAGTGTTGATACTTGTTCAGAAACATTCAGCCAAACAAGTGTTCGTTAAAAAGCTCACCATCTAACCAACCCAGGCAGAACTGGAGCAGCATTTTGAAGCTGACTCTCAGGAACCTGCTCCGAAGGAAAGGAAGAACATCCCTCCCAAGGCGTATCTTGTCCCTCAGTAACACGGGCGGGCGGCATGCCTGCTGAGGACTCCCATGTTACCCAACGCAGAGATCTCGCCTCCGCCATCCTCCTGGTCCTCACTCAGTTACCATGGCCACAACACACGGTTTGAACAAACAACGTTTCTGACCTCGTCTGGTTCTCACATTTGAAAAAAAAAAAAAAAAAGACGCTTGGAGAACAAATTCATTTTGAAACATTAAAACCAGCCGAGAAATTAAGAATTTTGAGTTTCGTGATCAAATGAATACAAGCCACAGCCTGGGAACCTCATTTTTCCACCCACTGGAAAAAGAATGACTGCCTAAAAAAACATTTTGACAACTGTTGAAATTTCAACATAGAGTACATTTTAAATAATCATATTCTAGCAAACATAAAGTTCCTGGTTGTGATGATAGCACTGCGGATAAGAGAATGTCCTTGTTCTTAGGAAATACACTGAGGTATGTAGGGGTGAAGGGTTGTGATGTTAACAATGAACTCAAACTGTTAGTACGATATGATAATAATATGGAGCAAGAAAGTAAATGAGAATAAAATGTTAACACTGGGAAAAGTAGGTGAACGGCCAAAGCGTTCATCCTACTGTTCTTGCAACTTTTCTGGAGGTTTGATATTTTTGAAAATAAAAAGTTTAAAAAGAATCACACAAGGGAGTTCCCCCTGTAGCACAGTGGGTTAAGAATCCAACTGCAGTGGCTTGGGTTGCTGCAGAGGTGTGGGTTTGATCCCCAGCCCAGCACAGTGGGTTAAAGGATCTGGCATTGCCACAGCTGTGGCATAGGTCCACCTGTGGCTTGGATTCAATCCCTGGCCGGGAACTTCCATATGTCACGGGTACGGCCATTAAAAAAAAAAAGGAAGGAAGGGAGGGAGAAAGGAAGGGAGGGAAAAAAAAGAATCATGCATGTTCCAGATTAAATGACTTTCAAACTTTTTAACAATAAGCCATACTAAAACATAAACTGTATGCGGCAATCCAGACACACACTATCTGAACAAATGCATACAAATTAAAAGTTCCACAAAACAATACTTACTCTTATTACATGTGGTGCGCTGTGACTTTTCCATTCTATCTTGTTTTTTTAAATGCCAACTGTGACCCATTAAACTGAGTTGATGACCACTAGTGGTCACAACCCATTTGAACACTCCTGCCCTCAGTGGTGCATTCCGCAACATTTCTAATACTTAGTATTACCTAGAGACACAGAAGAAGCATTATTGCCTTGAAGAACTGACAACTCAGTGCACCGAGTCCCTGTGGGCTTTGAAAACCCACCCCTTCAAAGACGGAGGACATTAGGATTTCCAGAGTTGACAAAGGCAATCATTATTACATGTATGCCGAGGACAGCTTGAGTACGCATGTAGCAGACACACGACTGCTGCTCTGGCATTCAGGCCTGGGGGGCTCGCAGTTGGCCTCCTCCCACCCGGGGAAATCTCAGTCCCCCTTCCTAGAAACTGGCGGCATCCTTTCCTCTTGGCCCATTGGTCAGCCCCAAAGTGTGACACCCATAATCATGTTCACCCCTAGTGGGATCACCCAAGCTGGAGACTGCGCCCTACCACAGCATCTCTGTCTTTCAGACACTCTTCCCACAAAAAAAAAAAAAAAACGTTAAGAAAAGAGGATTTCGTGGCCTCTTCAGGAGAGTCACAATGCATGTTTGCATATGAAAGACTGAAAATTCCCGAAGAAGAGAAACCTGTTTAATCTTTGTTTTTTTGTCAGTTTTAGGATTTTACAAATTTATTTGTCCAAAGACACTGCCCGCTCCTCTTTTTTCCCCTACCCTGCCCTAAAGTTATTTTGCCACTAAAGCCACCTCTGGGAATAACTGTGAATTAAATGAAATGAATCTTGTTTTAAATGCTTCCTAACACATCTCAGACAGCAGCAACCACGACCATTGCCTTGGGTCTAAGTCCCTCTCCCATCGCCCTTCTCTCCTGTCTTATCCATCCTTCCTGGACCCTAGTGTGCCCAGGCCCCTGGGGGAGGGGAAGGAGGGCTATAGTAGAAAACAAAGGGATTGGGCTTACTGGTTGTCCCACCAGGGACAGTGACACAGTTTTTAGTACCTAGCCAATGAATTAACCGATTCAGGCATGCAGCCCCAGTTTCCTGAAAGACAACGGCACGCGCGTCGGGGTGGGGAAGCCCTGCAACCCTAGAAACTTCCAGTTTCCAGTCTTCTCACCAGAGGGGGCATGTTCATTCTTGCTTCTTGCAGTTGTTGCCCGTATGACAAGAGCAGAAATCCATAACCTCCTCCATTCCTCACACGGCATTTCCCAGGGCCCTCCTCTCCCCAGGCCCATCTCTGGAGGCAAACCGTTCCTTCCACCCTCCACTGGAATTTTCACTCCCTACCCTCATCCTGTTCCCCCTCCACCAAACACCCAGTTAATTAAACTAGGCCCCCAACCCACCCGAGCCGGCCAAGGCAGTCTGCCCCCTCCCCCAGGCGGCAGGGTCAGTCCATCTGGATAAACACCACGTGCTGGGCCACGCTGAGCAGGAGACCAGAGCCCAAGAGAAACGGGGTCCTGTGGCCTGAGCCTCCCACCCCCTGGGAGGGAAGGCCCTCGGATAGCGAGGCGTTGACCGGCCCCTCCGTGGTGTTGGCCGCCTCTCCCACCGGTGCCCTTGGGGCCAGCAGCTTGGAGAGGAGGCTGCTGAACCTGCTCACAGTGGTGGCCGCTGGCTCTGGGGACGGGCCCGGAATGGACGCCGTGAGGTTCAGCTCCTCCGGATCCACGCAGAGGCCGTCGGAGTGCCCAAAGGCCACCTGGCGGAGGTCCAGGCCAGCCACGGAGCCCGGGGAGGCGCAGGGCACGTCAGCTGCGCGCCCGAAGCTCTCCATCCAGTCCCGCAGCCACTCCAGGCGGCAGTCGCAGCGCCAGGGGTTGCGGAAGAGAAAGAGGTGGCCCAGGAAGAAGCCGGGCTGGAAGGCGGCCCAGGCGAGCATGGTGAGGCGGTTGCCGTTGAGATGTAGGGCCAGGAGGCCCGAGAGGTTCTGGAAGGCGCCCTCCTCCACGAAGGCGATGCTGTTGCGGTCCAGATAGAGCAGCTCGAGCTCGGCCAGCTCGGCGAACCAGGCGCGCGCCACGCGGCCCAGAGCGTTGCCGCCCAGGTTGAGCGTGCGCAGGCGGCGCAGGCCGTGGAAGGCGTCGGGCGGCAACGCGGCCAGCAGGTTGTCGTTGAGCAGCAGGTGCTCCAGGGCACCGCAGTCGCGGAAGGCGCCGCCGTGCACAGTGCGGACGCGGTTGGCCTGCAGGCTGAGCGCGCGCAGGCGGCGCAGGCCCAGCAGCGAGCTGGAGGCCACGGCCTCGATGCGGCTGCGCTCCAGGTGCGCGTGCGTCAGGTTGGCCAGGCCGCGCAGCGCGCCGGGCACGCGGCGGAACAGGTTGTCGAAGGCGGCGAGCTCGCGCAGCGCGGGCAGCTCGGCCAGCAGGCGCTCGGGCACGCTGAAGAGGCGGCAGGCGGCCAGGTCGAGGCGGTGCAGGCGGCCGAGCGCCGCGAAGGTGCGCGCGTGCAGGTAGCGCAGGTCGCCGTTGTGCGCCAGGCGCAGCTCGGCCAAGCGCGGTAGGCCCTTGAAGGCGCCAGGCGTGATGAAGGACAGGTTGTTGTGGCGCAGCGACAGGCGGCGCAGCGACGGCAGCGTGCCGAAGGCCCGCTCGCCCAGGAAGCGCAGGCCGTTGCGGTCCAGGTCGATGGAGGCCGCCTCGCACGGGAACTCGGCCGGCACTCGCAGGAGACCCGCGCGGTCGCAGCGCACTGAGCAGCCGCGCTCCACGCTGCTGCAGACGCAGGCGGCCGGGCAGGCGCTCGCGCAGGCGTCCTCGGCGGCCTGGGCGCTGGACAGGCTGAGGACCACTGCTGGCGGGGGCAAGGGAGGGGTGTGTCGGGAGAGGGGGGAGAAAAGACAAAATAGGAGCAACTGTCAGCCAGAGGGTCGCCCTAGGTCCAGTCCTACCTGTCCGCGTGGCAAGATGCAGCCATTCACCAACTTCTCAAACATCCCGGAGAGCCGGATCCTCCGAAGGGCCTCTTTGTACCTCGCAGACGTTACTTAGGTTTCCTCACGGAGAAAACCCTCCCCTTTGCTTTCCAGTTCTCTCATTTGTTTTTTCCTTTTCCTTTTTTTTTTTTTTTTTTGCCTTTTGTCTGTTCAGGGCCGCACCTGTGGCATGTGGAGGTTCCCAGGCTAGGGGTCCAATCGGAGCTGAAACCACCGACCTATACCACAGGCACAGTAATGCTGGATCGGAGCCGCGTCTTCGACCTACACCACACCTCACAGAAAGGCTGGATCCGTAACCCACTGAGCGAGGCCAGGAAGGCCAGGGATGGAACCCGCGTCCTCGTGGATGCTTATAGGGTTTGCTAACCGCTGAGCCTCAAGGGGAACTCCTCCACTTCTCTCCTTCATCAGCAAAACTCAGCTGGAATCCTGGAACCTAACCCGATCCTAACCCCACTCCTGCCTGTATCATGGTTTGTGCTCTCCTAGAATGCGGCTCAGAGGACTTGTTGTCTGCATGCCTAGGGGGACCTAGAGGGCAGCACCGTGGCCTATGCTCTAGTACTGTGGCCTATGCTCTAGTCCTGTGCTGCCCAGTACATTAGGCTCTAGCCACATATGGCTGTTGAGCATTTGAAATGTGGCTAGCCTGAATTGAGATGTGTTCTAAGTGTAAAATACACACCAGATCCCAAAGACCTAGTACCCATCAAAGTAAAATATTTCATCACTAATTTGTTTGGTTTTTTGACCGCACCTACCACATGCAGAATTTCTGGGGCCAGATATCCAACCTGAGCCACAGAAGTAACCTGAGCCACAGCCATGGCAATACTGAGTCCTTAACCACTAGGCCACCAGGGAACTCCACATCAATAATTTTTATACTGATTACATGTTGAAATGTTTTAGATATATTGGGTTAGCTAAAATATTAAAATCAGGAGTTCCCTTCGTGGCTCAGTGGTTAACGAATCCGACTAAGAACCATGAGGTTGCGGGTTCGATCCCTGGCCTTGCTCAGTGGGTTAAGGATCCGGCATTGCCATGAGCTGTGGTGTAGGATGCAGACACGGCTCGGATCCCGCGTGGCTGTGACTGTGGCAAAGGCCGGCGGCTACAGCTCCTGTTAGACCCCTAGCCTGGGAACCTCCATATGCCGCGGGTGCGGCTCCACATAAAGGCAAAAAGACAAAAAAATAAAAAATAAAAATAAAATAAAATATTAAAATCAATGTCAATTGTTTCTTTTTAACTTTTTTATTGGGCTGCTTAGAGAATTTAAACATGTGGTTTGCATTATATTTCTATTGGTGCTGCTCTAGTTCTTCACATCATAAAAATTCAATTCCTAAAAACCCCCACTGAGTAAGTTAAGCTTCATGAAGAAGGGAGCATTAGGGAACAGGTTGGGAATGAAAGTAAAGCCAATCAATCTTTTTTTTTTCTTTAACAGTCACTATAATTAAGTCATAAGGACAACATACTAAATAAAATATCAGTGACCTTCTTACACATCTCAAAAGAATAACTGTGGACACTGTGTGGTTAATTTCCATTCATCAGCTCTTGCTCTCTAGAGACTTTTTTTTACATCATCACAGGAAGGACTGGTGCTTATAAACTAGTTTTGTTCTGAGCATTTTTTCTTTTTTTGGCCGCACCTGTGGCATGTGGAAAATCCCAGGCCAGGGATCAAACCCGTGCTACAGCAGCGACCCAGGCCACTGCAGTGACAATGCTGGATCCTTAACCTGCTGTGCCACAGAAGAACTCCTGTTCTGATCATTTAAATGGAGGATCAGATAAAGACTTCCTGAGCCCTCAGGGTGGCTTGCCACCTGCAGGAGAGCAGAATGGCCTGGCCTGCTTCCACGTGGTAGCCAGAAGTCCTAAGCCCCACCTCGAGTTCCAGTGGAAAAGGCAGCATGGAAGGTACACAAGTTTTATTTTCTGGCCAGGAGCAGCTGGCAGGAGTGTGCTCCATCTGAAATTCCTGCAGAGGAGCAAAGATACCCAGATGTAAAACCTGACCACTGCCATTCATCATTTGACCTGTCCTTAGCAGCACTCCCAAATTCCTAGCAACCGTCCTGGCTTACCATGCAGTCCCTCCCACTGTGTACACATTACCCTGCCTTGCCTGTCCAAGCCTTCGTGAGAACCTGAAGGTGTGGCCACACAAGGAGTATGTAGATATGCTGACTCTGTAGGTTTGCTTAGCTTCCGATGTCTTTTCAGTGTATCTGTTATGGACACTTGTGGGGTTTTTTTTGTTTTGTTTTGTTTTGTTTTTTAGCTGCTAGGAAGGGGATGCAACCCCTTTCAGCTTTGGCTAGAGAAGACTCAGTCCTTTGAGCAATCCTTCAGTTCTAAACTGTAGCTAGCTCAACATTCTCATGTTCCAGAGACTTAGCTTTTCCCTCTCCCTAAGAACTGTGAACCAGACACCAAGCTTCGGTGTCCAGACACCGAGCAAGGTTCTTGGGCCCTGGGCTAAGCTTGGCTGCAAAGAGGGCAACTGCTGGGCAGGAGAAACACCCTGCTAGAGAGACAGGGCCAGGAACAGAACCTTAACTCAAGTCATCAGCTGGACAGAGGCAGAACCTTTTTCTATCAACTCTTCCAACTGGGTCAAGTAGAGGCATCACATTTCCTTACAAATAGTCCTTCATTCTATTCTCTTCCCCTTTCTAATTAAAGAGAAGTACACTCTCAACAATATGACTCATGTTTCTACTCCACAATAGCTAATATTGTTCCAGGCACACTGCATGGCTCTGTAAATGTCTGCAGAATTAAATGGAATGGATGCCTTCCTCTATAACAATCCCTTCTGGAGGAATGCCATTTATTTTTAAAACTTTGTCAGGGAATGCATGGAATTAGGACAAACAGGATACAACCAGTTTGCTTGTAAAATTCAAGCTATCAAATTTTTGGCTCTTTGACAGCCAGTTAAAAAAAAAAAAAAAAAAAGAAACACATGCCAGAAAGGTGAGGTTGAAGCTTTTTATTGTATATCCTTTTTACCTTGTAAATTTTGAGCTATGTGAATGCATTACCTATTTCACAAAAGAGGTTAAATTATTGGGAGTTCCCATCACGACTCAGTGGTTAACAAATGTATCCATGAGGACACAGGTTCGATCCCTGGCCTCACTCAGTGGGTTAAGGATCCAGCGTTGCTGTGAGCTGTGGTGTAGGTCACAGACACGGCTTGGATCTGACTTTGCTGTAGCTGTGGTGTAGGCCAGCAGCTCTGATTTGACCCCTAGCCTAGGGACCTCCATATGCCGCAGGTGCAGCAAAAAAAAAAAAAGTTTTTTAACTTTGTTTTGTTGATTTTTTTTCCTTTTTTTTCTTTTTAGGGCTGCACCCACAGCATGTGGAAGTTCCCAGGTTAGGGGTCAAATTGGAGCTGAAAACCTACACCACAGCAACGTCATATCCTTGCCATGTCTGCGACCTACACCACAGCTCACGGCAATGCTGGATCTTTAACCCACTGAGCAAGGCCAGGGATCGAACCTGCATCCTCATGGATACTAGTCGGGTTCATTACCACTGAGCCATGATGGGAACTTCCTTTTTTTTTTTTTTAACTTTAAACATTCAATATGTTCTCACTATTAGAGACCTATTTTCAGCCTCTGAAACTTTGATGGCCTTTATGAACAACTAATTTACTGGATTATTTAGTCAAATTTAAATGAACAAAATCTCAGAACAGACAACTAAACTCCAGTATTGGTTTACCCAACATGAAAACTAAGTATATGCCTGGCGATACAGAAAGACAGGGCACCAAAACAAAATTTCAGAAAATAATAATATATTTAGGTGAGTTCTGCTTGTAATAATGCAGACTAGCTTGTATCAGACTAACATTCCTGCTTATTGCTAGTGTAAACTCTGGAAAAAAGTTTTTTTTTCTTTTTCAGAGCCGCACCCATGGCATGTGGAGGTTCCTAGGCTAGGGGCCTAATCAGAGATGTACCTGCCAGCCTATGCCAGAGCCACAGCAATGTCAGATCCTTGCCGTGTCTATGACCTACACCATAGCTCACAGCAACACCAGATCCTTAAGCCACTGAGTGAGGCCAGGGATTGTACCCGCAACCTCATGGTTCCTAGTCAGATTTGTTTCCACTGCACCACGACAGGAACTCCTGGAAAAATATTTTTTAAAAATTGTTTGAATATGACATTGTAAATCAACTGTACCTGAATTAAAAAAAATAATAATAATAATATGAAGGCACTGGAGAGAAACCTAAACAGGCTATCAGAGTAGATACAACCCTTAAATGAAAAGAAATAAAGTAGGTGAGAGACATATTTTGTTTGTTCACTCTTTTGGGTTTTTTTTGTTTGTTTGTTTGGTTGGTTGGTTTTTTGGCCATACCTGCAGCATATGGAAGTTCCAAGCCCGGGGATCGAACCTGTGCCAGAGCAGCAACCTGAGCCACAGCAGTGACAAGGCTGAATACGAACCTGCTGAGCCACCGGGGAACTCTGAGAGCCACATTTAATTGGCTTTTCCCCTTGGCAATTTTTGGTCTTTTTGGCGGGAGGGCTGCACCCACAGCATATGGAAGTTCCCAGGCTAGGGGTCGAATCAAAGCTGAAGCTGCCAGCCTACACCACAGCCACAGCAACTCGGGATCCAAGCCGCATCTGCGACCTACACCACAGCTCACAGCAATGTCAGATCCCCGACCCACTGAGCAAGGCCAGAGATCCACCTCTGTCCTCATGGATGCTAGTTGGGTTCATTAACCACTGAGCCACGATGGGAACTCCTCTCTCAGGGCATTTTCAAGTCTACGCTGCACTCTGGGAGTAGAGTAGAGCCTCAAGCAGAAAGCAAGAGTGTTACTGGGCCTAGAAGTGAGAGGTCAGAGTGCACAGTGGCTGGAAGTTGAGGAGGGAAACCATGAGAAAGAGGGAGCCACAAAATTGGCACACAGGCTCCCCTTAGATCTTTGTTTAGTCCTAAAGTGCATGTATGGGGGATGACTCCAAAGAGCCAAGAACGGAAGGCCAAGAACTAAATGGAGATTTTGGCAATTGCCCAGTAATGGGAAACAGATTAAGAGTCCAAGGTCCACTAAGTTGGAAGGGCTTATAAAATACCTCGAGCTTTCCATTGAAAGACCAGAGGGGCACACCTTAGGAGTAAAGACCATTTCCCAGAGCCAAGGGCAAAACTGAATTAGGCCTTCCCTAACGAAGGCTGAAATCAAGCCTCCATGTGTCAAGGTGATCTGCCAGTAGTTTAACCAAATGCCAGAAGGAAAGTCAACACTCTTCAAAGGAAGATAAGAGAATCTGGAGTTTCTATAACTATTATGTACAATATCTACTCTAAGTCAAATAATACTAGATATGTGAAGCAGCAAAACACGACATTTCTCAAGAGGAAAAAAAAAAAAAAAAGCTAACAGAAGCAGACACAGAAATAGCCCAGATGATGGAATTACAAAACAAGGATTTATTATAAATACATTAAGGAATTTACAGGAAAAGATGGATATAATGGATGAAGATGTAGATATGGAGAATGTGAGTATTAGAAGAAGTGTGGATTAATTTTTTTTAAAAAGAGATATGGAAACTCTGAAAATAAACCCAAAAGAAATCTTAGTACTGAAATAATACAATATCTGAAATTTTTTAAAAAGTCATTGAATAAGAAAAACAGCAGACTAGATATAGCAGAATAAATATTCATGAATTTGAAAGAAATCAATAGAAATTACCTAAAATGAAGCTCAGAGAGAAAAAAAGATTGGGAAAAATATGATCTGAACTTCAATGACCTGTGAGACAGTATCAAGCAATTATACTAACATGCATATCTCTGGAGTCCCAGAGGAGAGAAGAGACTATGGCAGAAAAATAATGGAAGACAGTTTCCAAAATTTGATTAAAAACTGAAATCTCAGCAAACCTCAACTAATATCACACACACACACACACACACACACACACACACACACACAACAATCATATCTAGGCACATTCCAGTCAAACTGCTAAAAACCAAAGTAGAGAGATTTGAACCCACATCCTCATGGATACTAGTGGGATTTGTTACTGCTGAGCCACAACGGGAACTCCCACAAAAATTCATTTTAGATGGACCATAGATCTAAATATAAAAGCTAAATTATAAAGCTTCTTGAAAATACATAGGAGAATATCTTTGTGACCTGGCATTAGGCAAAGATTTCTTAGGATAAGAAAAAAAATTACTTTTATTTTATTTTTTTGTCTTCTTCTTTTTAGGGCTATACCCAAGTCATTGGAGGTTCCCAGGTTAGGGGTCTAATCGGAGCTGCAGCCGCCGGCCTACACCACAGCCACAGCAATGCGGGATCCGAATCGTATCTGCAACCTACACCATAGCCCACAGGAACACTGGATCCTTAATCCACTAAGCAAGGCCCGGGATTGAACCTGCATCCTCATGGATACTACTTGTGTGTGTTAACCACTGAGCCACGATGGGAATGCCCAAAAAATCAATAAATTAGATTCATCAAAATTTAAAACTACTGGGAGTTCCCACTGTGGTGCAGTGGGTTGAGAATCTGACTGCAGCTGCTTGGGTCACTGTGGAGGTTCAGGTTCAAACCCTGACCTGGTGCAGTGGGTAAAATGATCTGGTGTTGCCACAGCTGGACCCTGGCCTGGGAACTTCCATGGGCTGTGGATGAAGCCATTAAAAAACAAACAAACCAACAAACAAAACTTCTGCTCTTTGAAAGACAGTGTTAAGAGAATGAAAAAATAAGCCACATTCTAGGAGAAAATATCTGTATATTTTCACTCTATATATCTCATAAATGAATTCAAAATTTGTAGAGAACACTCAAAACAATAAGAAAACAGGCAATACAAAAATGGAGTTCCTTTAGTGTCTCAGTCGTTAACGAAACTGACTAGGATCCATGAGGATGTGGGTTCGAGCCCTGGCCTTGCTCAGTGGGTTAAGGATCTGGCGTTGCTGTGAGCTGCAGTGTAGGTCACAGACACAGTTCAGCTCTGGCTTTGCTGTGGCTGTGGCATAAGTGGGCAGCTGTAGCTCTGATTCAACCCCTAGCCTGGGAACTTTCATACGCCTCGGATGGGGCCCTAAAAAGCAAAAAAAGAAAGAAAGAAAGAAAACAGGCAATAAATTAGACATAATTTATTAAATAATAAATAATATTTGAATAAATATAATTTTATAAATAATAATAAATTAAAAATAAATCACTCAGCAATGAAATCCTGCTGTATAGCACTGGGAACTATATCTAGTCACTTGTGATGGAACATGATGGAGGATAATGTGAGAAAAAGAATGTATGTATGTGTGTATGTGTGACTGAGTCACCTTGCTGTACAGTAGAAACTGACAGACCATTGTAAACCAGCTATAATGGAAAACATAAAAATCATTTACTATTAAAAATAAATAAATAAATTTCTCAATAAATGGGTGAAATATCTGAAGAAACACTTTACCAAAAAAGATATACAGGAAGCAAACACTTGAAAAGATGGTCAACATCGTTAGTTGTTAGGGAAATGCAAATTAAAACAGCCCACCTATTAGAATGACCAAAATTAGAAAGACTGACCATACCAAGTGTTGGAGAGCATGTGGAACAACTAGGACTCTTATACTGGTAGTGGGAATGTCAAATGGTACAGCCACATTGCAAACAATGTGGCAGTTTCTTTAGAATTTAAACATATACCTGCCTTATGATTCATCCATTCTACTCCTAGGGAAATAAAAGCATGTGTCCATACAAGAGGCTTGGGCATGAATGTTGACAGCGGCTGTATTCATAATAACCCGAAACTGACCCACTAAGAATTGAATGGGTAGGAGTGTCCACTGTGACACAGTGTGTTAGGGATCCAGTGTTGCCGCAGTCGCAGCAGAGCTCACAGCTGCAGCTCAGATTCAATACCTGGCCTGGGAACTTCCACATGCCATGCGTGCGACCAGAGAAAGAGTTGAATGGGTAAACAGATTATGATATACGTATACCATGGAATACTACTCAGTGATAAAAAGCAAGCAATGGATTATTGATACAGGCAACATGGACAAATCTCAAGATAATTCTGCTAAGTGAAAGAAGCCAGACCAAAAAAGAGTACATGCTATATGATTCCACTCACAAAAAAATTCTAGAAACCATAGATTAGGCTACAGTAACAGAAAGATCTGTGGTTAACTGGGGATGGGTAGGAAGGCAAAGAGGGACAGAAGGGAAAAATTATAAAGGGGCATGAGTTTGGGGGGTGATGGATATGGAATATGTTCATTAGCTCTGCTGTGCTGATGGTTTCACAAGGGTACACTTTAAATGTTTAATTTGTTATATGGCAATACCTCAATAAAGGTGGGGCTTTTTGCTTTTTTTTTCTTTCTTTCTTTCTAGGGCCACACCTGTGGCATACGGAAATTCCCAGGCTAGGGGTCAAATTGCAGCTGCAGCTGCCGGCCTACACCACAGCCATAGCAACGTGGGATCCAAGCCGCATCTGTGACCTACTCCACAGCTCATGGCAATGCTGTACCCTTTAATCCAATGAGCGAGGTCAGGGACTGAAACTGCATCCTCACGGACATTAGTCAGGTTCTTAATGTGCTGAACCACAATAGGAATTCCAATAAAGCTGCTTTTTTATTTTTTTATTTTTTTATTATTTATTTACTTATTTATTTTCGTCTTTTGTCATTTTAGGGCTGCACCTGCAGCATGTGGAGGTTCCCAGGCTAGGGGTCTAATCGGAGCTACAAGACGCTGGCCTACACCACAACCACAGCAACGCCAGATCCGAGCCACGTCTGCAACCCACACCTCACAGCTCATGGCAACGCCAGATCCTTAACCCACTGAGTGAAGCCAGGGATCAAACCCGCAACCTCATGGTTCCTAGTCGGATTCATTTCTGCTGAGCTGCGACGGGAACTCCGATAAAGCAGTTTTTTTAAAAGATTACCATTTGTGTGTGTGTGTGTGTGTGTGTGTGTGTGTGTTTGTGAGAGAGAGAGAGAGAGACTTGGATACAGAATGTTTTGAAAACTACTCCTATGAGTGAAGAGTAATAAAAAGGCAAATGATTTTGAACACCTTACAAAAGAATGTATTAAGGAGATTTTAAGCATATGAAAAGATGCTCTACATCATTAACTATTATGGAAGTGCAAATTAAAACTACAATGAGGGGAGTTCCATCGTGGCTCAGTGGTTAAAGAATCCGACTAGGAACCATGAGGTTGCGGGTTCGATCCCTGGCCTCACTCAGTGGGTTAAGGATCCGGCGTTGCCGTGAGCTGTGGTATAGGTTGCAGATGCTGTGGCTGTGGCTGTGGCATAGACTGGTGGCTACAGCTCCAATTAGACCCCTGGCCTGGGAACCTCCATATGCTGTGAGTACAGCCGTAAAAGAGGCAAAAAGCAAAAAGAAAAAAAAAACTACCATGAGGGAATTCCCTGGTGTCTCAGCAGGTTAAGGATTCAGTGTTGTCATTGCTGTGGCGTGGGTTTGATCCCTGGCCTGGGAAGTTCCACATGCTGCAGGTGTGGCTGAAAAAAAAAAAAATGGAAACTACAAAGTTCCCACCATGGTGCAGTGGAAACAAATCAAACTAGTATCCATGAGAATACGAGTTCAATCCCTAGCCTCAATCAGTGGGTCAGGGATCTGGCATTGCAGTAAGCTGTGGTGTAGGTTGCAGATGTGGCTCAGATCCTGCGTGGCTGTGGTGTAGGCCGGCAGATATAGCTCTGATTCGACCCCTAGCCTAAGAACTTCCATATGCTGTGGGTGCGGCCCTAAAAAGCAAGAAAAAAAAACTATAATGAGATTTCCCTACACACACATCAAAATGGCTGACAACCCTAAATGTTGGTGAGGTTACAGAACGGCTGGATTCTCATCATCATTGTTGATGGTAATAGAAAATAGTTTAATAACTTTGGAAAACTTTGGCAGCATCTGTTAAAACTAAACATAGATGACTCAGCAATTCCTAGATATTTACCCAAGAGAAATGAAAAAAATATATCCACATAAAGACCGTAGAAGAATGTTCACAGTGACTTATTCATAATAGATCCAAACAGGAAATTACCCAACAGTAGAGAAATAAATTACAATATATCATACAGCAGAATACCACTCAGCAATAAAAAGGAAGAAACTACTGACACAACAAAAACATTATGTTGATCAAAAGAGACTTGACGTAAGACTACGTACTATGCGATGGCGTATACATACAGTCCTAGGATGGAGCTGCTGGAAGTGGCTCTGCGAGCTCAACAGAACAAGGCCTGCAGATGTATTCAACCCCAAAACCAATGATAAAAGAAATTTCCACATATTGAGATATAGGGAAGTCATTCTGGCTTATACATGAGTTAACTTGAATTTGATGCTAAAATAACCTGTTTGTGGCCTATGAAATATAGATTATACATCTGCTTTAGCTATTTAAGAAAAGGGCACATTTACTGAGAAGTAAAGAATGTCTATGTTAAAAATAAAGATTAGGAGTTCCCTTCATGGCTCAGTGGTTAACGAACCTGACTAGGATCCATGAGGATGCGAGTTTGATCCCCGGCCTTGCTGAGTGGGTTAAAGATCTGGCGTTACCGTGAGCTGTGGTGTAGGTCACAGACGTGGCTAGGATCCTGAGTTGCTGTGGCTGTGGTGTAGGCCGGCAGCTACAGCTCTGATTCGACCCCTAGCCTGGGAACCTCCATATGCCATGGGTGTGGCCCTAGTGTCTCCCTTCCCAGGAGTTCTGTTGTGGCTCAGTGGGTTAAGGATCCAGTGTTGTCAGTCTTGTGGTGCAGGTTTAATCCCTGGCCTGGGAACTTCTGTATGCTGTGGGCCTAGTAAAAAGAAAAAAAAAAGGGACTCTGTTCCCAGATGCCAGTGCCATACTGTCTTTCTGTGTACCTGCTGGTCTGTCCTTTTTGTTGTTCTTTGAGAGCCTGAAGAAATGTAACCCTGACTTTAATGTTCCTTGTTCCGACAAGATATAAAACTGTGCCAAAAACCCTGCTTCTCTGAAGTACTTTCTCAGAGTAACCTGAGAAGCAGGCTTCTGGGCTCAAATAAAACTCTTTTTCCTATTCTTATTTGATTTTTTTTCTCTTTATGGTTGCACCTATGGCATATGGAAGTTCCCGGGTCAGGGGTCAAATCAGAGCTGCAGCTGGAGGCCTACACCACAGCCACAGCAACACAGGATCCTTAACCCAGGGCTCAAACCCGCATCCTCAGAGAGACAATGTCAGGTCCTTAACATGCTGAGTCACAATGGGAAGCTCCTTGATTGTTGATTATTTTCATCAGCAACAGCAAATATGCACAGGACAGAGATTCGAAAATGCAGTACTGTACGTTATCCAGGTAATACAAACATGTCTAACGCTATTCAAATTAATCATAGTTTATGGGTTTCTTTTTTTCTTTTTTTTTTTATTGCTTTTTCAGGGCTGAACCCATGGCATATAGAGGTTCCCAGGCTAGGGGTTGAATTGGAGCTGCAGCTGCTGGATCCGAGCCACGTGGGATCCGAGCCACAAGTGAGACCTACACCACAGCTCACGGCAACACCGGACCCTTAACCCACTGAGTGAGGCCAGGGATCAAACCCACAACCTCATGGTTCCTAGTCGGATTCATTTCCGTTGCGCCATGGCGGGAACTTCAGTTTCTTTTTTTCTTAGAACAACCAACTTTTACTAAGTATTTGCTCAGGGTAAAGATTGCTACATGTATTATTTTTTGTTTTTCTTTCCTTTTTTTTTTTTGGTCTTTTTAGGGCCACACCTGTGGCATATAGAAGTTCCCAGGCTAGGGATCAAATAGGAGCTGCAGATGCTGGCCTACACCACAGCCACAGCAACACCAGATCCGAGCCGCATCTGTTACCTACACCACAGCTCAAGGCAACACCAGATTCCCAACCCACTGAGTGAGGCCAGGGATTGAACGCAAGTCCTCTGGATCCTTGTCGGGTTCGCTATCACTGAGCCACAGCAGGAACTTCTGTATGTTATTGCATTTAATATGACAACTCTGCAAGGTAAGTATTATTCTCTTCTTCTCCCAAAAGAAGAAACTGAGGTTCAGGATGGTTAAACAAGACCAGCCTTTGATTTTTGTTTTTCCACTATACGCCCTATTCCCGTGCACCTCCCCTTTCTGAGTTTCCATTTCTTTAAGTGTAAACTGAAGAGCCTGCACTTCCTGACCTTTGAGGGCCGTTCCAGCTCTCATTTTCCATGGCTGGACAGTAGCTGTTGCCAAGTACCACCTCTAAGAAATAAAATACCCCACTCGGAGCCCCATGTGTCTCTGCAGCCTCCTCCCAGCCACAGCTGTTTGGACCACAGGTGAATATATGTGCTCCGCAGAGCCTATCAGACTCATTCCTTCCCTATGAACATGGAACAGGAAGTTGAGATCATGTGACCAACTGTATAGCCCCGGGACTGGTGTTTGTTCCAAAGTCACGTGCAGGTCAAAGTCTTGGGCAGCAGGAGCCAAGGGCAAGGTGAGGAAACTGGTGTGCAGAGAGAGGACTAGATCAGCCATTAGAATCCCAGAAAAGGAGATCAGGGACAGTGGCCAGCCCTTTAGCTTCCATAAAGCCCTGCTATAGTATTTCTGTGACATTTCCATGTTTCCATTTCAGAAACCCACTCAAACTATCTGTGTGGACCAGTGGATTTCTGTTCCTTGCAACCAAACCATCTCTTATGGTAAGTGGGCATTTGATACCTTTTAAGGCTACACAGCACCTTTTAAGCACTGTTCATATGTCTAGGGAATCTCGTACACTGTAAGTCCTGCATCCTCAAGATAGAAGCCAAAAACGAGGGAGTTCCTGTCGTGACTCAGCAGAAACAAATCCTACTAGGAACCATGAGGTTGCGGGTTTGATCCCTGGCCTCGCTCAGTGAGTTAAGGATCTGGCATTGCCGTGAGCTGTGGTGTGGGTCGCAGATGAGGCTCGGATACCCCGTTGCTGTGGCTGTGGTGTAGTCTGGCAGCTGTAGCTCCAATCGGACCCCAAGCCTAGGAACTTCCATATGCAGCGGGTGCAGCCCTAAAAAGACCAAAAAAAAAAAAAGGGAGTCTAGGTGGACAAAGTTTATAAAGATGGGTTTCATCTGTGTGGTATAAAATGTTACAAGTGGTAGCACAGAGTTACCATATACCCTAGCAGTCCCATTCCCAGGTGAAAGCAGGTGTTCTAACAAATACTCGTACACAAATGTCCATACAGCACCATTCAAAATAGCCCGAAAATGGAAGTCACAAGTGTTCATCAACAGATACATGGATAAACAAAATGCCACACAGTGGAATATTAATCTGCCATAAAAAGGAATGAAGTACCGACACATGTTTAAAGTGGCTGAACCTCAAAAACATTATGCTAGGAGTTCCCGTCATGGCTCAGTGGTTAACGAATCCGACTAGGAACCATGAGGTTGCGGGTTCGATCCCTGGCCTTGCTCGGTGGGTTAAGGATCCGGCGTTGCCGTGAGCTGTGGTGTAGGTTGCAGATGCGGCTCAGATCCCGCATTGCTGTGGCTGTGGTGC
>PVHT020000193.1:7469969-7536337 GCA_004024745.2 Catagonus wagneri
AAAAAAAAAAAAAAAAAAGCACTTGCTAGCTGAAAGCAGCCAGACACACAAGGCTTCCATTTATATGAACTGTCCAGAAGAGGCAAATCCATAGAGAAAGAAAGTGGATTAGTGGTTGCCAGGGGCTGGGGGAAGGAGAGTGCGGAGTGACTGCTTGATAGGCACAAGGTTTCCTTTTAAGGTGATAAAAATATCCTAGAACTAGAGGGGATGGTTGCACAACACTGAGAATGTACTAAATGCCATCGAATTGTAGGCTTTATTTATTTTTTCTTTTTTGACCACCCCATAGCATAGGGAGTTCCTGGGCCAGGGATCAGATCTGAACCACAGTTGCAACCTATGCAACAGCTAGGGCAACACCAGATCCTTTAACCCACTGTGCCAGGCCAGGGAAGGAACCTGTGTCCTGGAGCTGCAGAGACACTGCCAATCCCATTATGCCACAGTGGGAACTCCCCAAACTGTCCGCTTTACGTTGATTAATGGTTAATTTTATGTGACTTTTATTTCAAAGAGAAAAAAAGTTACAAGATGTCCCTGAATTGGGGGAAATGCCAGAAATGGGTCTCTGCCTTTGTGTTCTGACCCAGGGTACTGGGCAGCCCCCCAGACTTCAGGGGGGCAGCGATGACCAGGCTCAGATGCCCGCAGAATGATGTCTTAATGCAGACCAGCTCAGGGATTTCTCCTTCATAGGTCCTCAGCTTTCCGAATATGTGATTTTGCCCCTTGAGGTTTGCTAGGGAAACAGTTACTCATGGAGTTTCCAACCACAGACGGAGTTTGAAGTGTTTCTTCACTCTCATTGTTTGCAAAGGACTTGGGCCTCAGGAAACCAAAATAGCAAGGGAAAATATGGTCCATTTTCTGGTTTCACAAAATCTCGGCAGTCACTTTGGCCCTAGAAGTCATTCCTTTCCCCCTCCGGTAAATGCGATTGCAATTGCTCCTCGGACCAAGCCCCGGGGCTGGATTTTCAGGACCAGCGGGGCTGGGGGAGGCAGAAATGCAGTGGGGGAGACCATCCCATGGCTTCTGACCTCACAGTCACCCCAGAACTTGCCTCTCACATCACGATGGTACCTCTTATGACAGGAAAGAAAGGATCATGGGTTCACACCGCAGCTATGCTGGCCAGTGTGAGTCATGAGGGATGGAGAAATCAGTTCATCTTCGGAGGTGGGGTCTGCTGGTGGCCTCACAGGCCACATGGAACTCAAGATGGAGAGCTCCCCCATCTGAGGAGAACACTGTGCCCCACAAAGTCCTAAGTATAATTGCCCCTAACTGGAAACAACTTAAATGCTCAACAGTAGGGAAATGGATAAACAAACCAGTACACCCAGACAAGGGAAAACTACTTGGCAATCAAAAGGAAGGAGCTACTGAGGCTCCTGCTGTGGCACAGTGGTAACAAACCCGACTAGGATCCATGAGGACGTGGGTTTGATCCCTGGCTTCATTCAGAGGGTGGGGGATCCGGCATTGCCATGAGCTGTGGTGTAGGTCGAAGACGTAGCTCAGATCCCATGTTGCTGTGAGTGTGGTATAGACCAGCAGCTACAGCTCCGATTTGACCCCTAGCCTGGGAACCTCCATATGCTATGGGCACGCCCCCCCAAAAAAAATGTTTGCCAGTGGAGTTCCCAACGTGGTGCAGTGGGTTAAGAATCCTACTGCAGCAGCTTAGGTTGCTGCAGAGACGAGGGCTCAATCCCTAGCCCAGCACAGTGGGTTAAAGGATCCAGCGTTGCCGCAGCTGTGGCACAGGTTGCAACTGCAGTTTGGATTCAGTCCCTGGCCTAGGAATTTCCATATGCTGTGGATGCGACCATAAAAAAGAAGAATGCTTGCCAATTTTTAATTGTGTTATTATTGGATTTGATGAGTTTAAAAAGTATATATTATGCAAGACCTATATCAGATGTTATAATGGTTCCAATCTGGGCAGCTTCACCCATCTAACAAGCAAACCCTTATTAAGCACTTACTGTAAGACCCTAGACACAGCGAGATGAAGAAAACACAAACCCAGGCCCTCTTTAAAGACTCACGGTTTAGAGCAAGCTGATAGCGGGAACCCTGTAAAGCAAGATAAGGAAGTAGGATATTGTGTCGTGGGCAGCAGGAAGACCCTGAAGGGGCTGCCATGGGGGAGGTGGGGGGAAGGGGAGAAAAGGCACATCCAGGAGACCCTTGTGTCTGGAGAATTTGTTTCAGTTTTGCCCCAGATTTACCCTTCCATGAGCGAGCCACTTCTGATTCCACCACGACCTTGTTTTGTCAAGCTGATTTAGTCATTTTGCTCTAGCTGGGGAGGTAGAGTCCTGCCCCTGCCTGCTTCTCGGGAACATGTCGTCCGTAATCCTTGTGACTTGTGGTCAGAGTAATACGGTCTGTGCTGCTGAGTGCGTTTTAAATGAAAGCACTGGGGGATGTGGAGACGGTCATTAATTTTAAGTGTGTCTATTGTTAGCAAATGACGTCACACCGCTCAGCTCTCCAACTTGTCACAAGAAGTCTGCCTGTATTTCGGGTTTTCTGCAGCAGGGACCGTTACTGTTTGGTAGCACACGGGCTATGAATACTGTCTGCTTTCTGTGAGGAACGGGAGAGCTCTGGGTACACGTTTAAAATAACATTGGCTCTTAGAAGCAAACATTCTGTCCCAATGAGTCAATCAAACTTCATATCCTTTCTAGGTAGGAGAAATGGCAAGGAACTGGTTGTTTGTAATTATATAAATGTCAACCTCTGTCCTTTAGAGGCTCCTCCAGCTAGGAAGTCATGTCCTATTTATCATACTGTTCCCTGCGCCTAGTTCCCATTGTGTGTGTGTGTGTGTGTGTGTGTGTGTGTGTGTGTGTGTGTGTGTCATTTCTTATTGAGTCTGCCATTAAAGAATGTAAGTTTCTCAGGGACAAAGCCCATGAGTTATAGCTCTCATGATATCCCGTGTATTGGAGATACAGTGTGTACAGTGTGTTTCAAAAGTTCTACTTTTTGAAAAGGTGGAATTAAAGAGTAAGAAAATTCTATTACTACCATTTTGTAGAATTATCGGGTAACATTTTCTCTGCCAGCACTGCAGAGAGGGGTCTATTATCTGGGTAGCAGAATCTCAAAAATTACAGTTACCTGACGGTCAGAAAAACCGATTCTTTGTGTAAATCACTTACTTCAGAACTTAACAGGGGACTTTTCCTTGGGCTGTCTCGGTTAGCTGGAGCCATGTGGGAAAAAACTGGGGATGGGTCTTCTTGCTATATTAAAACCCATATATTGGAGTTTCCATCGTGGCTCAGTGGAAATGAATCCAACTAGGAACCACGAGGCTGCAGGTTCGATGCTTGGCCTTGCTCAGTGGGTTAAGGATCCGGCATTGCCGTGAGCTGTGGTGTAGGTTGCAGACGCGGCTCGGATCCCACATTGCTGTGGCTGTGGCATAGGCTGGCAGCTGTAGCTCTGATTAGACCCTTAGCCTGGGAACCTCCAAAAGCCCCGGGTGTGGCCCTAAAATGACCAAAGACTAAATAAATAAATAAATAAATAAATAAAACCCATATAGCATTAGGGCCAAAAAAACTTGGGGAAAATGTCTAAACATCCATAATCACACAATTCCACCATGATACTTTTCATGTCACCTTCCTTTAATAAGATGATTTCTTTAAGGGATTTAAAAAAAAAAACTAAATGAGCTTAAAATAATGTGATTACAAAACTACTGCAGTTTTTAGTGATTACACCAATGAATTTCTATCCAAAATTAGAATAAGACAAGCACCAAGAGGTTATTTCATATACTTGGCTCAGGAGTTTTTGTTTTTGCATTTGCATTTTTACAGCCGCACCCATGGCATACGGAGGTTCCCAGGCTAGGGGTTGAATCAGAGCTGTAGCTTGACGGCCTACGCCATAGCCACAGCCATGCCAGATCCGAGCCACATCTGTGACCTACACCATAACTTGCCACAATGCCAGATCCTTAACCCACTGAGCGTGGTCAGGAATCCAACCCACATCCGCATGGACACTATGTTGGGTTCTTAACCAGCTAAGCCACAAGGGGAACTCCAGGCATTTTTTTTTTTATGCTTTTTAGGGCCCAGTGGCACATGGAAGTTCCCAGGCTAGGGGTCTAATCGGAGCTGTAGCCGCCGGCCTACTCCACATCCACAGCAATGCGGGATCCGAGCCGCGTCTGCGACCAACACCACAGCTCACAGAAACGCCAGATCTTTAACCCACTGAGCAAGGCCAGGGATCGAACCCACAACCTCACGGTTCCTAGTCAGATCCGTTAACCACTGAGCCACGATGGGAACTCCCGTGGACATCGTTTTTAAACAAACAACCCAAAGCAACCCCCCCTGCTGTTTTCTTTCATTCTCTGTTCCCTCCGCCATGATCACTCATTAACTGAAACCTAATCAGAAGAATTGGTGTCCAGGTACAGCTTGCATGGAAGCCATCTGAAGCCCATGCTTGCTTGGTAGAAGCCCTGGGGTTTCCACTTATCTTCCAACCCCTGCACCCACTGGAAGCTGCCTTCTAGGGGACAGGAGGGGGCCTCAGAACTCACCATGCAGCAGCAGGACCAGCATCCCGTAGCCTTTCATGCACCTGGTGGCTTAGAACCACCCAGCTGTGGGATCCCTACCTGAGGGGAGAGAGCACAGGTTACCGGGTACCCAAGAGGGATCCCTCGAGAATCAAGTCACTTGGGCCCCTCTCTACACCTCCACTTCTTCTTCTTCTTCTTCTTCTTCTTTTTCTTCCTCTTCCTCTTCCTCTTCCTCTTCCTCTTCCTCTTCTTCTTCTTCTTCGTTTGTTTTTTTGGCATATGGAGGTTCCCAGGCTAGGGGGGTCGAATCGGAGCTACAGCTGCCGGCCTACACCACAGCCACAGCCACAGCAACGCGGGATCCGAGCGGCGTCTGCGACCTACACCACAGCTCACGGCAACGCTGGATCCTTAACCCACTGAGCAAGGCCAGGGATCGAACCTGCATCCTCATGGTTACTAGTCAGATTTGTTAGCCACTAAACCAGTGTGGGAACTCCTCCACTTCTTCTTGAAAGCCTTGCCTTTCCCCTCTCTTCTCCACATCCATTTCTCCCCACCATCCTGGTGCTGAGTTAAAAGAAACCAGTAACAGCAGCCAATCAAGACGTTCCCCCCACCCTGACAGCTTGGATCCATTTGGAAACCTTCATCAGGCTAAACCAGCAACTCATATGAATTCACTGACAACCCAGCAAGGAAACAGACAAAGAGGAAACCTCGGCAGAGAAGCATTAGTGAATAGTTTCCAGATGACACTTACCATCCTGGGGGTCTGCCTTATCCCGCTCCTCCTCCGAGGTGCCCTTCGGCTCCCCCAGCCCATCATCCATCTCCCAAGTCAAGCAGCCACAGATGCTAAAAAATGGTCTGACCCAGAAGTAAGGGGGGAGGGGCGGGGAGAAATAGTTGCTTGTGCAGGTTTGAGTGCTTATTTTTCTTTCTCCAGATTTAATGGCAGGAAAATCCTGTATCAGATGAGGATTAACAGAGATGAAAAAAATGTGTCTGCCTTTCGAATCACCAAAAGCCAGTGACAGATTTTGCTGACACACCAATCAGCTTTATCCCCGGGCCTTGGCTTCTCCATCTGCCTGGCCCCTTTCTCTCCTTAAACCCTCCGTAGACCCCGCCTCCTGCCCTGACCCGAGGCCCAGCCCCAAGCAATTTGCAGCTAGAAATTGGCTTCCCGCCACCCAAAAAGCATTATCAGCATTTTCACCAAGGACGCGTCATATAACTAGGAGAGGTGGGGTAGGAACAAAACAGCTTAAAATAATGATATTTTCCTGAAATGTAGGCTGCTGCTTTCCTTTCTCTGTGGAGTGGTTGATGGTAGATGATCCAAAAACAAGACTGGGGGAGTTCCCGTTGTAGCACAGCAGAAATGAATCCAACTAGTATGCATGAGGATGCGGGTTCAATCCCTGGCCTTGCTCAGTGGGTCAGGGATCCAGCATTGCCATGGTGTAGGTCGCAGAGTCGACTCGGATCCCGCGTTGCTGTGGCTGTGACCCTAAAAAGCAAAAATAAGTAAATAAATAAAAACAAGAACAGACTGGAGAGAGGGCTTTCTTTACCATACTGCTGGAGTCCCAGCTTTGGGGGTCGAGGCTATGCTTACCACCCCCTAAGGCAGCTGGTCCCTGGGCAATTTTCAGAACCTCCCTGAGCTTTCTCAAACCCATCAGGACTCAGAGTGCGGCCCCGACAGCAGCAGCAGCATCTGGGAGCTGGTTAAGAATGGGGAATCTGAATGACTCACAGACTTTGGAAAACCTTGGTTTTTCAAATAAGACAATCTGGGGGGTGGGGGGATGCACTGTGGGTTTGGGATACAAAATCTGTAAAATTGACTTGTGATGATTTATGTACACCTATAATCGAAATAAAATCCATTAAGAAAAAAAAAAAAAGAATGGGGAATCTGAGGAGTTCCCATCATGGCGCAGCGGAAATGAATCTGACTAGGAACCATGAGGTTGTGGGTTCGATCCCAGGCTTCGCTCAGTGGGTTAAGGATCTGGCATTGCCGTGAGCTGTGGTATAGGTCAGAGACGAGGCTTGGATCCTGCATTGCTGTGGCTGTGGTGCAGGCCAGCAGCTGTAGCTCCGATTGGACCCCTAGCCTGGGAACCTCCATATACCGTGGATGCGGCCCTAAAAAGCAAAAAAAAAAAAAAAAAAGAATCGCAAATCTGAGCTCCTGCTCAGCGGGTTAAGAACCGGACAAGTATCCTTGAGTATGTGGGTTCGATCCCTGGCCTTGCCCAGTGGGTTAAGGATCCGGCATTGCTGCAAGCTACAGCATGTCTCAGATGCAGTTTGGATCTGTCGTTGCTGTGGCTGCGACTTAGGCTGGCAGCTGCAACTTCCATAAGCCGCGGAGCGGCTCTAAAAAGAAAAAAGAATGAGGCATCTCAGCACCCCACCCCCAACCCCAGGCCCCTGGAATCAGCACCTGCACTTTAACAAGATTCCTATGGTCACTAAAGTGGAAAACCCTGTTTTCGGGAAGTGGTGGAGGGGGTCTGGTCAAGGTGGTGGCAGCAGTGTGGGTGCCCCCACATTCTTCTGCTGCTGCCCCTGCAGATCCACCAGGCCTGGCTGTAGAGTCTGGACCTCGGCTCTGCTCAGAGTGAGCTCCCAGGTATCCATGGCAACCTGCCATGTCCTGGCTGTCCTGGCCTTGGTGTGCTGGTGCCAGTGGGTCAGCAGTCCCATCCCACAACAAAGTCCCAGGATGTGAGGTTAACCGTCTGAGGCTGCTGTGCCCTGGGGAATTTTTGCTTTCTTCCATGTGGGCCTCGAATGCCAAAATATGGCTGAACTTGACATAACCTCTGCTGGGAAGGAAATCATACTAGGGATGGGGTGGGGATGTGGGTAGAGTAAGCCCCCCAAATGAAGTCCCTGTTCCCAGGGGTGGGCTCACCCTGCAGAGATGTGAGTGGTGGGCAGTGCTCCCCTTGTGACCAACTAGTGTGTGCGGGGCGGGGGGGGGTGGCAGGGAGTCCTTGAAGCTTTCATTCCCAACCTTGGCCCCATGAAGCCTCTGCTCCCCCAGAAGCAAGCCAGAGGCTGAAACATGTGGCTGTAAGAGCAGCCTGTCTGCACCTACAATCCTGGACCGCACTTACTGGGTCCACCTTGCTTTCAGTCTTCTCCAGGCTGGTGGGCCTGTGGCTCCAAGTTGCTCCCTGAGGAAGACCACCTCTGCCTGTGAAATCAGACATTTCTCCTGAGTGGGAAGTAGGGAGCAATCAGAAGCCTCTCGGGGGAGAGAGGGAGGTTCCACCAGGCCAACCAGTACCAGTGACAGCAACTGGGGACTGAGCAGCCTTGTCTTCAAAACTTTGTTCCCAGGAGTTCCCGTTGTGGCTCAGCGGGTTTAAGAACCCGAGATAGTGTCTGTGAGAATGCAGGTTTGATCCCTGGCCTCGCTCGATGGGTTAAGGATCCCGCGTGGCTGTGGCTGTGGTGCAGGCTGGCAGCTGCAGCTCTGATTCGCCTCCTAGCCTGTAAACCTGCATATGCCGCGGGTGTGGCTGTAAACAACTTCATTCCCAAGCGGGAAGTGCCATTGACTGGCATGCCCCTCGGGGAGAAATTTCAGACTGGACCCTGTCATCCCAGTTAGCTGGCTCTCTGTTGTGATGCAGTTGGTGGCTGATCAGAGGGACAGGAGAAAGGAGGAGGGGTATGCTACAGGAGCACGTGGTAGAGAGGTGGCCCAGGATGCAACGCTTTGCCTTTTAGAAAAGTTTCTAGAAAAGTTGGCCTTTTAGAAAAGTTTCCAGCAGCAGTGCTGGTGGGGAGAGGGGGTTGGCAAGCCCTAGTGTTTCTTTGTAATTCCTGTTGCATTGGTTTGGAGGCCACCAGCAGCGACTCAGCGTGGGGCCTCCAATGTAAGGAAAAGACAAAATTCTTCCTCAGTTCAGGGGTTCAGACTTTAGCAGCCTCCAATAGGCGCCCTTAGAGGGGACTTGAATAAGAAATCAGATTTTCTTTCCTTTCTCTGCTCCCGCCTCCTATTGGCACACGTGTACACACACACACACACACACACACGCACAACATGGAAACAAGACCATTCCTCACGGCCAGCGCGCATGGGCATGTTCAGCCTGGCCCCAAGTGAAACAAAGCGAGGTGCTCTGTTCTATTTGATAGGAGGCAGGCAGAGCAGGCAAACTCCCAGCAGAGCCCAGAAGGAAGTCGGAGAGCACTTGATTCCACGCTTTTATTTACAGATGTGGCGCCCCAGGCCCAACCGCAACATGAAATGTCCTTATGCTTAGTTCAGATTTCCCCAGAGGCAGATCCAGGGACAAGGATGCAAATGGAAGCACTTGCTGTGTGAAGCAAACGCAGAAGTGCCAGCAGGAGAGTGGGGAAAGTAGAAATCAATGGTGTTATCAAACAAACTGGCGCTGTCGGCAGGCAGAGCCTAATCCCCTAATCCCGCAGCAAACTCGGCTAGACAGTGCAGAGCACATCTGTCAAAATTGTCTCCCCTGCAGGGCAGGGAGCTGGGACATTTATCTACCAGCTTCCACAGGCTGCTCCCACCCAAGAGAAGGGGCCCATTTCTCCTCCAGCAGTCGCTCACTTGCAGGCCAAACCATGCAGATGCACAGATTACTAAAGAGAATTTCTTTCCAGGCAGAATGTCTTTTGAGAGCTGTTCAGCTCCGCCAGTTTGGAATTGATAAAGAAATGCCAATTGGAGTTACCGTCGTAACTCAGGGGAAACGAACCCAGCTAGTATCCATGAGGACACAGGTTCAGTCCCTGGCCTCGCTCACTGGGTTAAGGATCCGGCATTGCCGTGAGCTGTGGTGTAGGTTGCAGACACGGCTCGGATGCGGTGGTGTGGGGCCGGTGGCTGTAGCTCTGCTTCGACCCCTAGCCTGGGAACTTCCATATGATCTGGGTACAGCTCTAAAAAGACAAAAAAGAGAGAAAGAAATGCCAGTTACCAAGGTGGCATGGTGTGGGGAGGGGCATCAGGACATATGCCTGATACAGAGCTGTCCTGGGATGGACTGTAAGGTCCTCATCCTGTTCTTCAGGGGGCGAGGCTGCCCCTCGGGGGCTCCGCAGCTGGCAGGCCCACCCGATGAGGTGCAATGCTACTTGAGGCGCAGCCTGTTATTTCAGAGGACAGAGATTCGCCTCCAGCCTTTTTACATTGTGGTCACAATTCGCAGACATTCCGACCCCGGATGGCCGGTCCTTAGGCCTTTGTTCCTTTCTTTCCCTACTTCTCCACCTGCTGAAACCCCAACCTTCCCGGCAGGCTTGGCGCAAGGACTACCGCCTCTAAGAAATGAGCCCCTTCTTGGCACCCTCCCTCCTTGCCCACAGGCATCAGCCTTGCCCTTTGTAGAGTTTATTTTATTTTATTTTTTGTCTTTTTGCCTTATCTAGGGCCACACCTGCTGCATATGGAGGTGCCCAGGCTAGGGGTCTAACAGGAGCTGTAGCCGCCGGCCTGCGCCACAGCCACAGCAACGCGGGATCCGAGCCGCGTCTGCGACCTACACCACAGCTCACGGCAACGCCGGATCCTTAACCCACTGAGCGAGGCCAGGGATCGAATCCGCAACCTCATGGTTCTTAGTCGGATTTGTTAACCACTGAGCCACAACAGGAACTCCCCCTTTGTAGAGTTTAAATGGTCCAGGACTGCACCCCCATAACACCTGGCAGGTACCACCCTCAGACTGGGCAAGATGGAGGGCGGGGAATCAAGGTGCCCAAGACACGCCCAGCAGGTTTTACCTGGGACCTCAGAACTCCCTGCGCAACAGATTCTGAACCTGCTTGTCTTAGTCCGTCCTCCTTGGGGGGTAGACTGTGCCACCACTGTCCACAAGTGGCTCCTTAAAGAGCAGTTGTTTGCACTTGAGGACATATGTGGGAAAGGACCCTCCTGGTGTAGGCTGGACACAGGTTAGGGAGAGCAGGAAGCCACGCCACAGCCCTTGAGCTGGAGTTACTCTCTGTGCCACCACGTTCTAGCTTAGAATGCGGAGGAATACAAGAATTCCAAATTTGAACCTGATCTTCCAGGTTGCTATTTTTATGTAGGCATATCTGTCAAGGTAGGAGGACAGAGTGCATTTTATTTAAGAGTTTGTTAGCTTGATTTATAACTTTTAAATATTTAGACGTAAGGTATGTGATCCTCCGTGTGTACACTTGCCCCAGGTCTCACAATCATCAGGGGTGAGCCTATGTTTGGCATGCAACAGCGGTGCACAACTATTTGCTAAGGAAGCCCAAGTGAGAATGGGGGATAGGGAGCTATAGAAAGAGGCCTCGGTGTGATAGCTTTGGCCCCTGGCCTGGCCTTTTTCTCTGACTTACTCCACAGTCTTAGGACAGACACCTTCACTTCCCATGCCTTACAGTACTTGAAACTATTCTAGAATCTAGGGAAATGAGTAGGTAAAGTAGGGAAAATGAGGCCCACAAAGGTGAAGTGACCTGCTCCCCAGGGTGACAGTTAAGTGCGGGTAGAGCTAGGACCCAGTCTTCCAGCTTTCCAGTTCCTGGATTATTCTGGGACCCTAGTGAGACAAGGACACAATGGATCCCCATCCCCCTGGCCACTTCCACTGGGAGGGAGCCACCCCCCATACTGCCAGGCACCCCTAAACTACCTTGGCTGAACCCAGTCTGTGGTTAAAGCACCTAAGTCCTTTGTTTTCTATGAGCAAACCACTCTCCCTCTCCCATCCTTTCGTTTCCACCTTCCAATCAAAACCCAGCTCCATGGGGGCTGGTTAAGATCAGCTTGGGCTCAGGGGCCCGGTTCTGGAATTGGGGGGAGGAAATGGGCAGAGAAAACTGTGCCTTCATTCAGTTAACCTCCGGAGGAATAGTGTCGTCCCAACTACAGGCTGGGACACAGTGGGGGTATCGACTGGCGCCCTCTTCCGTTCCCTCGGGGGCGCAGGGCGCGCCACCGAGCTAATGGTGGGGCAATCTGGACGTTTTGGCCCAGCCCTCCCTGCACCCCTCCCTCCCCAGGAGTCAGAGAACTAGTTCAGCTAGCTAACCCGGGTTAGCAACCACGAATGACACAATGTTTTTTTTTTTTCCCCTTAGGGTTGCATCTTTGCGAAACCTCTGCAGCTCCTACAGGCACCTGCCGGCCAAGGCCCCACCCTTCGGGGGCGAAGAGGCGGAGCCGCCAGGCGCTGAGCCCGCCCCCGATCAGCCCCGCCCTGCCCGGAGCAGTCGCCAGGGGGCGCTGAGGCTTTGGAGCCCGGGCGGGGCGGCTCCCAGGCCGGGGCCCCGCCCATTCCCCGCCCTCGCACGCCACTCTCACCAGCTCCGCGGGGCGGGGCCGGGCAGGGTGGGACCCGGGCCTGGGAAAGTCCCAGGGTGAGTCTGTGCCGGAAACGTTAGTCACGCACCTGGAGCCGCAGAATATCCTGCTGGAAGGGATGCCAGGGCGAGGGCTTGACCTGCCAAAGGTCACACCCTGGGGAGGGCCTGCCAGAGCCTTGCCCTCCTGACCTGGCCGTGTAGCTCTGATGGTGGCTGATACCCTGTTTGCCCATCTCTAAATGAAGAGCTGGCTCAGGGTCCCTTCCTGCTGTGTCACTCAACAAACGCTGCCCAGAGATACACCTCCTCCGAGCCTCTTTTGAAATCACCGCTCTTTACATTGCATCAAAACTAGGTCTCTTCTCATTTCTCAGAAAAAGAAACCAGAGCTCCTTGAAGAAAAGGCTGCTTCCAGGTCTGGGGCAGGCAAAGTACAGCATGATCCTGGAACATCTTATTATGTCAGAAGACAAGACATCAAAGATATTTGAGTAGAAGGAAAGTTGAGTGGTTCCACTGGCCAAAGCTAGGACAAGCATCAATAATAGTGGGAGTTCCCGTTGTGGCGCAGCGGAAACGACAACTAGGAACCATGAGGTTGCGGGTTCGATCCCTGGCCTCGCTCAGCGGGTTAAGGATCCGGCGTTGCCGTGAGCTGTGGTGTAGGTCGCAGACGTGGCTCAGATCTGGTGTTGCTGTGGCGCAGGCCGGCAGCTGTAGTTCGGATTAGACCCCTAGCCTGGGAACCTCCATATGCCGCAGGTGCGGCCCTAAAAGACGAAAAAAAAAAAGGAAACTGAGAATCAGAACTTCAGAGCTTTATAGACCCTTTGATTTATCGTTTTGATTTTCTTGTTTGGATGACCTTAGGAGGTAGCTTATAATAAGTAATAATTTCTCGTGGACCCCAAAATGTTCTGTTTTGGCTCAGTTGTCTAGTGTGTCAAGATGGGAACTTGAGCTTGTGAATGTCAATTCTTGGTCAAGCAGAGGAGAACGGCTGAGCTCATTGCTGAGCTGTGGGGAGGTAGCTTTACTCTACCCCCAAACAGGAACCTTCTGTGTTTCACTTTCCTCTTTCGTAAAAATGGAGCTGTTTTACTTCTTCCTAGAAGAGTTATAAGGGCTAATTAAAGCCTGTGGGAGCACATTTAAAGAAGATCCTAAGATGTACGATGCTTGAGAAGTGAAAACTATCATTAATATATTTTAATCATCACGTTAAATACCCACATAGACACACCCACCTCTTCTCCATTCAGGCAGATTTTTGCAAAGGGGTAATTAACAGCGATGATGTCATAGCCACAGATGGTTGCTTTCATCCTGAAAGCTGCAAAGTTTCCAAATGCTTACTAATTCCTCATTAGACTTTTAAAACATATTAAATAAGCACAGAGTCCCCAAATCTGAGTGAAAGCACGCTGGCAAGAGATACCTTTTTCTTTGTAAACAGAATAAATGAACATTAAAAGTAGACGTCTTTTAGATAAGCCTGCCAAAGCCCAGAGGGCAGCAGTAATAAAATCAAATGCTGAGATTGCATGTTTAGAAAAATCAACTTGACTGCTTGCAAAAAAATCCCCAGAGATCTTTTTAAGTCCTCACCGAGAGGTGAGGAGGTACAAGAGTCCCGCCTCCTGGCACCTAGAAAGGGATGAGGGCAACTTTTCAGCCGTTAAATGCCAAACCCTCTGGGAAACAGCTGACAAGCGCATTGCGAATGCGGACACCAGCTACGGTGATGCAGCTTTTTGAAATTCTAATATAATGGACTCAAATTCCCCAGCAGTGGGAAACCCTTTGTTCTCTTCCAGTACCTACGGGGGGAATCACAGGATAATAGGATGGAGCAGGAGGATACATGTTACCTAGTGACTTCCGGTTCTCATTTCCGGCTTGCTTAGAGTTCTGTGTCACCCACGCTTCACCTCCCATTTTCTCTCCACTCCCTAACATGTGATAAAGCCTCTTTCCCTCGATCTCCTCAAAACACCCCTCACCAAGGCTGTTGTGCGTGTGGAGCCGACTTTGGCTGAGGGCTTGGAAAGTCCGAAAGAGGAAATGGAAGGGAGATCCCGCGTGGCGCAACGGGATGGACGGCGTCTCTGCCTCGCCAGGACGCAGGTTCAGCCTGGCACAGCGAGTTAAGGATCCCGAGTTGCCACAGCTGCAGCGTAGGTCACAACTGTAGTTCAGATCTGATCCCTGGCCCAGGAGCTCCATATGCCGTGAAGCGGCCAAGAAAGAAAAGGGGAAAAAAAATCGGAATGGAGGTAGCCCTCAGCCATACATCTTCCTCTCACCCCTTTCCCCACTAAGGGCCTTTTCCCTTCCCTGGGCATCTCGCCCACTTAGCTCCACCTGCAGCCATTTTGTGGGCCAGGTTTCTCTCCTTTGTTCCTCTCCCAGCAAACTCACCCCAGATTCTCATTCTTTTCTTGGGCTGAGCAGTCTGGCTCTCTCTCTCATTCCCCGGTGGCCCCAGCCTTGCTATCTTTCTACAGCTACAATAGCCTTATCAGTTTGCTTTTCTAAACAAAGACTGTTCTCACCCAAGAAGAATTCTGTTCCAAATCATTCAGGAATGCTTTTCAGAAATTAACAATTTCTGCAGCAAGTAGCAGAAAAATCCATCTAATAATGAATGCCTTTTGTCAGCAGCTCTCAAACTTTTTTGGTTTTTTGTTTTGTTTTGTTTTGCTTTCAGGACTCCTATACATTCTTCAGAATTATTGAGGATCCCCAAAAGCCTTTGTTTATGTGGGTTATTATATCTATCAACACTTTTTAAAGGTAAAGGTGAGAAACTTTAAATTTGTGTTCATTTAAAAATAACAAGCCCACTGCATATTAACATAAATAGTACATTGTTACGAAAAAAGCTCTGTTTTCCAAAACAAAACCACAAAAAATGAGTGAGAATGACACTGTGCTACATTTTTGCAAATCTTTCATTCCTGACTTAATAAAAGACAGCTGGACTTTTCTAGCTGCTTCTCCCTTGAATCTGTTCTGACATTAAACAACATGGTAGGCTCTGGAAAATCCTACTGTATGCTCATGAGAGAATGAGGGTGAAAAGGGTAAATAACATCTTAATGCTATCGTTACTGCTCGCCAATCTACCACTACATGTATTAGTAAAGCCAATCTACTGACACTGGATTGTGGGGCAGGAAAATGCAGCATTTACTGCATGACACCAAACAAGGGGTCCAGGCAGCTAATGCTCAAAAGGCCGTTGCCCTGATGGCTTTCAGGGGAAAGTTTTGTTTGTTTGTGTGCTGTTTTGTTTTGTTTGCTGCATCTGTGGCATGTGGAATTTCCCCTGTCAGGGATCGAACTTGTGCAGCAGCAGTGACCTGAACCACCAAAATAATGCCGTATCCTTAACCCACTGTGCTAAGAGAATTCCCATACGTTTTTTTTAAGCTGCTGTAAATTACTTAATTTTTTGTATTGAAGTATAGTTGATTTACAATGTTGTGTTAGTTTCAGGTGTACAGCAAAGTGTATAAAAAATATATATGTATATATATACTAGTACATTCTAACCTCAACAAAGGACAAGTTTGACAAGAAAAGTGAAATAAATCTGTAAATATTTTGAGAAATAATTGGTACAAATCGTTTTATTTATTTATTTATTTATTTATCTATTATCCTTTTGCCTTATCTAGGGCCACACCCGCGGCATATGGAGGTTCCCAGGCTAGGGGTCTAACAGGAGCTGAAGCCGCTGGCCTACACCACAGCCACAGCAACACGGGATCCGAGCCGCGTCTGCAACCTACACCACAGCTCACGGCAACGCCGGATCCTTAACCCACTGAGCAAGGCCAGGGATCGAACCTGCAACCTCATGGTTCCTAGTCGGATTCGTTAACCACTGAGCCACGATGGAAACGCCTCGAGTTTTATTTATGTATTTATTGCTTTTTAAGGCTGCATCTGTGGCATACGGAGGTTCCCAGGCTAGGAGTGGAATCGGAGCTACAGTTGCCAGCCTACACCACAGCCACAGCAACGCCAGATCCAAGCCACGTCTGTGACCTACACCACAGCCACAGCAATGCCAGATCTGAGCCGCATCTGTGGCGTAGGTCACGACAACGCCAGATCCTTAACCCACTGAGCAAGGCCAGGGATCGAACCTGCAACCTCATGGTTCCTAGTCGGATTTATTAACCACTGAGCCACGACAGGAACTCCCCAAATTGAATTTTAATAAGAACATCTCACAACCACAGATGGCTGAGAGGGCAGAGAACAGAGAATAAAGTTTTAAGACTAGACCTTTAACATTCCTACACGAGAATTCAAAGTATACCAGGTTAATAATAGAAGTAAATACTAGAAATAAACACTGGTGGAAAAGCCTGATAAACAGAAAACTTAGAAAAACAGATAAGTTAAGGTTACCTTCTGAGATAATTCAAAAGGAAACAAAAGGTTGTTGAAAGTACCCTACATAAAGTCCATGAATTGAAACGGATAGAACAAACGAAAACTTAAGTAAATTTAAAAGGAAATGGGATATGGTAAAGTTTCACCAGTTAAAGCATTAAATGTAAACAGGCTGAACTCTCCTATTTAAAAAAGGCAGTCCATGAGCTGTGGTGTAGGTTGCAGACGCAGCTCAGATCCCGTGTTGCTATTGCTGTGGCTGTGGCGAAGGCCGGCAGCTACAGCTCCTGTTAGACCCCTAGCCTGGGAACCTCCATATCCCCTGCGTGCGGCCCTAGGTAAGGCAAAAAGACAAAAAAAATAAAATAAAAAATAAAATAAATAAAAAAGGCAGTCCAGGAGTTCCTGTCATGGCGCAGTGGAAATGAATCTGACTAGGAACCATGAGGTTGCGGCCTTGCTCAAGGGGTTAAGGATCTAGCATTGCCGTGAGCTGTGGTATAGGTTGCAGACCAGGCTGGGATTCGACATTGCTGTGGCTGTGGCATAGGCTGGCAGCTACAGCTCCAATTTGACCCTAGCCTGGGAACCTCCATATCCCCCGGGTGCAGCCCTAAAGAGCAAAAAAAAAAAATCCATTGACTGTTAAAAGAACAAAATATAACAATTTGTTGCTTACAAGGGAATACAAGCCAAAAAAATCTACAGAGCACCAGTTGTAAGAGGATATTCCTATGTGAACAGAAGAAATGCTGGGATTACTGTTTTGGTAGCAGGTAAAGCAGATGTAATGGCAAAAGGCAGTACAATAAATACATTCATTACATAATGGTCAAATCTATAGTCAACTAAGAAAACTGAAAAATACCAACTATATGTGTTACAGAAACTATTGCAACAAAATCAAGAAAAGAAAATGGAAAAAAGGCAAGAAGAAATAAAAAGCAAATATTATTTTTAACTTTTTTTTAAGCTTTTTTTTTTTAGGGCCACATCAGTGGCATATGGAGGTTCCCAGCCTAGGGGTGGAATCAGAGCTGTAGCTGCCGGCCTACACAGGATCCAAGCAGCACCTGCAACCTACACCACAGCTCACAGCAACGCCAGATCCCTAACCCACTAAGCAAGGCCAAGGATTGAACCTCTGTCCTCATGGATGCTAGTCAGACTCTTTAACCACTGAGCCACAACGTGAACTCCTATTTTAAATTTTCCTTTTTTTTTTTTTTTTTTTTGCTGCACCCACAGCATGTGGAAGTTCCTAGGCCAGGGATCTAACCCTTGCCACAACAGTAACCAGAGCCCCTACAGTGACAACACCAGATCCTTAACCTGCTTCACCACAAGGGAACTCCACAACGTTATTTTTATTGGAACCCTCAATAGTCCATTTCAGGAAATATAGACAAAGAATATACTGGAAAATACTATGTAACTGAATAACTCATTCAATAAAAAAAATTTTTTTTTCTGCTTTTTAGGGCCACACCCATGGCATATAGAAGTTCCCAGGCTAGGGGTCAAATCAGAGCTACAGCTGCCGGGCTACACCACAGCCATAGCAACTTCGGATCCAAGCCTCATCTTCCACCTATACCATAGATCACGGCAATGCCAGATCCTTAACCCACGGAGTGAGGCCAGGAATCAAACCTGCCTCCTCAAGGATACTAGTAGGGTTCATTACCGCTGAGCCGCAACAGGAACTCCAACTCATTCAATAAAAATCTTGGGGGGTGTTCACGATGTTCCAGGGCCCCTCTGCTACAAGCTAGAAGGCAATTCCATAAACAGGATGAATTTAACAGACATGTGGAGAACCTAAAGATAAGTTCATGTCTTTTCTCAAATGCAAACAAACATGATCCTATACTGGAACACAAAGACTCATTCTTTCAGGGATGTAGCACACATTAAAGCGTTTTTTTTTTTTTTGTCTGTTTTAAAGTGTTTTTTAATTTTATTTATTTTTTTGTCTTTTTGTCCTTTTATGGCCACACCCGCGGCATATGGAGGTTCCCAGGCTAGGGGTCTAATCAGAGCTGCAGCCACCAGCCTACGCCAGAGCCACAGCAACGCCAGATCCGAGCCGTGTCTGTGACCTACGCCACAGCTCACGGCAATGCCGGATCCTTAACCCACTGAGTGAGGCCAGGGATCGAACCCACAACATCATGGTTACTAGTCGGATTCATTTCTACTGCACCACGACGGGAACTCCTAAAGAGTTTATCTGACTGACCAAAGTTTGGTATTCTCAGAAAGGCAGAAATACCATCCACCAAATGGTCAAACCACAAGGTATTAAAATATTTCAAAATAACAAAAAAATGCTGATCACATAGGAATGTTTTGACACATTCAAATGTCTCTTTGGAAGTGCTTGGGTTACATAGGAAATCCAGAACATATGTAGACACCTGTTGTTTTTGCCCTGCCCCACCTCTTCTCCCTTCTGGTAACAGAGGTCATCTCTTTCTCTGGGGAACTTCCCCTCCCTACTTTGCATGACTTTGGTGGAACTGCCAATCTTCTGGTTCTGCAATGAGGAGGTGACCCAGGTGGCCAGAGTAGCTCATTCTCCTGAAGACAGTGATTGTCCTAATGGGCATGTGACATGTGATCCACACAGGCCAATCAAGAGCCCCCCCCTTTTTTTTTGCTTTTTAGGGCGGCACCTGAGGGGCTGGGGGTCCCAGGCTAGGGGTCGGATTGGAGCTAAAACCACTGGCCTATACCACAACCACAGCAACGCCAGATCCGAGCAGCGTCTGCAACCTACACCACAGCTCACAGCAACACCGGATCCTTAACCCCCTGAGCAAGGCCAGGGATCAAACCCACATCCTCATGGATCCTAGTCAGGTTCGTTAACCACTGAGACACCAAGGGAACGGCAAGAGCCCTTTTCAAAGACTAATATGGACACTAGGAGAAAGAGAGTGATGGTAAATTCTCCAGGATACTGAGGGTTAAGGAGGACGTATGCTCATGAACATCTCAATTGCCTTGTGGAGACAGTCTACCCAAGATTGAAATCTACATGAAGGAAAAGAATGGGAGTGGGCAAGATTCCTAATGATATTGCTTGGTCCCATGGATTCAGCCATGCCTGAAGCAAATCCAGCTGCTAGAGCCAAGAAATTCTCCCCTTCTTTTTAAAAAACTTGTGGTAAAATATATAGAACATAAAATTTACCATTTTAACCCTTTTTTAGAGTACAATTCAGTGGCATTAAGTACACATATTGTTGTGAAACCATCAGAACTATCTTTCTCCAGAAATTTTCTGTCATCCCAAACTGAAATTCTATACCCATTAAATAACAACTCCCCTTCCCCTCCCTGCAAGAAATTCCCTTTGAGGCTTAAACTGTTCTGAGTTCAATTTCTGCACCCTTTAATCAAAACAGTCAAACTAATACAACTATGTAAGAGAAAATTTTTAAACAATGAAAACAAAATATATAATTATCACATAATAATATATGTGATATTTATAATAACAACTATAAAATTATTCAAACTCTTTGATATAGTAATTTTATCCTGGGGAGTAAAACCAAAGACCCCCCAAACACACAAAATCTATATTGAACTAAAGCATTCAGGCTATTGATAATAGCGAATTATGAAAACACATGATATACAGCAACATGGGTGACACTAAGTAAATTTTTTTTTTTTTTTTTTTTTTTTTTTGCTTTTTAGGACCATACCCGCAGCATATGGAGGTTCCCAAGCTAGGGGTCAAAATGGAGCTATAGTCGCCAGCCATAGCAATGCCGGATCCAAGCCTTGTCTGAGACCTACACCACAGCTCACAGCAATGCTGGATCCTTAACCTATCCCGCATCCTCATGGATAATAGTCATATTCATTTCCACTGCACCACAACGGGAACTCCCTAAGTAAAATTTCAATGGCATACATGGACCATGTAAAACCATGAAAATGTTCATATGAAAGAATGTAAATTGGAAAAAGCCATAAAGGGAGTAAAAGTTTGAATACACACTTCCCAAAACCCATGTAACGTTGCTCAACTGCACTAATTACGAGGGAATTACAAATGAAAACCATCACGTGATACCTTCACACCTGTCAGAATGGCTTAAAAGACAATACCAAGTGTTGGTAAGGATATAGAATAACTGAACTCTCATACACTGTTGGTGGGAGTGTAAATAAGTGCAATTGAATTGGAAAAACCATTTGTGCTCTCTCTTCTGCTTCTGGGTGTACACCCAAGAGAAAATTCATGCACTAGAATGTTTACAGCAGCTCTATTCCTAACAGCCTCCCACTGAAAACTAAAAGAACACACTTCAGCAACAGAATGGATCAATAAACTGTGGATATTCACACAATGGGGTCCTTGTATGTTGGGATCTGCAATCCATAACCTGCAGGCCGAAGCTGGCCTGCTGCCTGGTTTTATAAATGAAGTTTAACTGGGACACGGCCGTGCTCATTTGTTTACATTCTGTGTAAGGCTACTTTACCAACATTAGCAGAGTTGAATAGTTGCAGTAGAAATTATATGGTGGAGTTCCCCACATGGTGCAGTGGAAATGAATCTGACTAGTATCCATGAAGTTGTGGGTTCGATCCCCGGCCTCGCTCAGTGGGCTAAGGATCCAGCATTCCCATGAGCTGCAGCTGCAGACACGACTTGAATCCCAAGAAGCTATGGGTGTGGTATAGGCCGGCAGCTGCAGCTCAGATTTGACCCCTAGCCTGGGAACCTCCATATGCTGCAGGTATGGCCCTAAAAAGCGAAAAAAAAAAAAATGAAAAGAAAGAAAAAAGAAACTATATAGCCGCAAACTTACAATCTTTACTCTCTGGCTTGTACAGAAAAAAGTTGGCTCTATAGCAACAGGAATGAACTGCAAGTACATGCAACAAATGAATGAATCTTACAAACAGATTGTTGAGCAAAAAAAGAGTTGTTAGCAATATGTGAAATAGGACATGAAGGGGGGCTTCTGGGGTGATGGTCATGTTCTGTTTCTTATTCTGGATGCTGTTTGTAAAAATTCATCCAGCTCTGCAATTATGACCTACGAGCTTTTCATGACACATCCTTAAGCATAGAGCTGGGTGAATATTATGCATTCCCATAATGCATAAATTTTAAAAGTCTAAAAAGACCATTTCTGAAACTTGAAAAATTCAAAAACGCTAAATGCACTAAATGTACCATCTCATATTGGATCCTGGAACAAAATAAGACATTTAGTGGAAAAACTGGGGAAATCTAAACAAAGGCCGGTAGTTTAGTTAATGGTAATGAACCAGTGTTGGTTCCTTCATTCTGACTAGCGTACCATGTACGTTATGCAAGATGCTAACATTAGGGCAAGCCTGGTGAGGGATGTGGGGGAGCTCTGTACCAGATTCACAACTTTTCTGTAAATCTAAACTTACTTCAAAAGAAAAAGTAGGTTTTGAAAAAAACTATAGGAGTTCCCGTTGTGGCTCGGTGGTTAACGAATCCAACTAAGAACCATGAGGTTGCGGGTTCGATCCCTGGCCTTGCTCAGTGGGTTAACGAGCCGGCGTTGCCGTGAGCTGTGGTGTAGGTCGCAGACGCGGCTCGGATCCCGCGTTGCTGTGGCTGTGGTGAAGGCCGGCGGCTACAGCTCCTGTTAGACCCCTAGCCTGGGAACCTCCATATGCCGCGGGTGCGGCCCTAGAAAAGGCAAAAAGACAAAAAAAAAAGAAAAGAAAAAAACTATAGAGCCAGCAGTGGTTCACAAATGTTTTGGCCTCAGGACCCCCTTTACATTCTTAAAATTTGGGAGTTCCTTTTGTGGCTCAGCAGTTAATGAATCCGACTAGGATCCAGGAGGATGCGGGTTCGATCCCTGGCCTTGCTCAGGGGGTTAAGGATCCAGCATTGCCGTAAGCTGTAGTGTAGGTCACAGATGTGGCTGTGGCTGTGGCACAGGCTGGCAGTTGCAGGTCCTATTTGACCCCTGGCCTGGGAACTTCTATATGCCACAGATGTAGCCCTAAAAAAAAAGCAAAAAAAAATTCATTGAGGACCTCAAAGAGCTATTGTCTGTGTGGATTACATCTATCAATATTCACTGTATTAGAAATTAAAACAGAAAATTCAAAAATAGGTATCCATTAATTCATTTAAAATAAGAATGAGAAACCCATTATGTATTAACATAAATCATATTCTTTCATGAAAAATAACTAATTTTCCAAAACACAAAAAAATAGCCAGAAGAGTAATATTGTTTTACATGTTTGCAAATCTCCCAGCTAGTGCTTAAAGAAGACAGCTGAATTCTCCAAGTGCTTCTTCCTCCAATCTTTTGTGTTAGCAAACACATAGCCCTTGGAAAATGCTACTGTGCATTAAGGGAGGGAATGACAGTGACAAATGCAAACAATACCTTAGTATTATTATGAAACTGGCAGCCTTATTCACTATATAGGAATGGATTAAACAATAAGATTGTTTTTCATTTGATTCCTTGTTCAGTAAAATTGCTTCAATTAGATATATATATATTTTTTTTTTGATGTTTAAAAACAAAATGAAATCTCCTGCAAGAAGCTAATTAAGCATTGCTGCCAAGAGGCCAGCAGCTCCTGTTCGAGCTTGTATTTCTGCATCTTTCCTGCAACAGAATGAGGCTCCTGCCCGGGTTGCCAAGGACACGCTGTCCCCGCTGGAAAGCCCTGGTCACCACAGAGGCTCCAGCGATGTCTATGCAGGGGTTTTTAATGCCATGCTAAGTGGCTGGTGCCGAGGTCATGCATGGGAGGGGAGCAAAACCTGCTCATGCATTACTGGGGGGTGGGGGTGGGGGGCTCACACCATTGCCCTGGCCTCCTGGGGCTTCAGTACGGTAATGTGCCCAGACCTGCACAACCCTAGAAGCTGCTGCCAATAGGGCACCACCAGGCCCAGCACTGCCTTCTTTCTATTTGTTTTTTATTTTTATTTTTTGGTCTTTTCTTGTCTTTTTAGGGCCACATCCACGGCATAAGGAGGTTCCCAGGCTAGGGGTCTAACCGGAACCGTAGCCCCGGGCCTACGCCAGGGCCACAGCAATGCAGGATCCGAGCCACATCTGCGACCTACACCACAGCTCACGGCAACGCTGGATCCTTAACCCACTGAGCAAGGCCAGGGATCAAACCTGTGTCCTCATGGATACTAATCTAGTTCTCTAACCACTGAGCCACGACGGGAACTCCTCTATTTGTTTATTTTTATATCAAGTAGATGTGGTTTTGTACTTTCTATTGAAATACAGCCTGGATATGAAAAAGTGCATCTAGGATAAGATATAGTTTCATGAATTTCCACAAGCTGAGCATAGTAGTGTAGCCCTATCCCAGAAGCACCCCGTGAAACCCTTCCCCAGGCAAAACTCACACACCTCCTTGGATAACTAACTTCTAACACCATAAATTCATTTTGCAGAGTTCCCGCTGTGGTGCAACGGATCCCCAGCCCCTGCACAGTGGGTTAAAAGATCTGACATTGCCACAGCTGTGGCATAGGTTGCAACTACAGCTCGGATCTGATCCCTGGCCTGGGAATTCCATCAGGGCGGCCAAAAAAGAAAAAAAAAAAACAAAAAAATTGATTTTGCCAGTTTCTGTACATAAAGGAATCAGCTGTGCCTATTCTATTGTATGCAGCTTCTTTTGCTCAAGGTCTTATCTGTATGAGTATCCGTGTTGTGACAGTCAGTGTACTTCATTCATTTTCACTGCAGGATAGTAAGTATTCCATTGTATGGCCATACTGCCGTTGTTTATCCACCCCTCATGGATATCTGGGCCATTTCCAGGTTGGGGCTACTATAAATAAGGCTGCCATGAACTTTCCTGTAGGAATCTTTTTGTGGAAACATTAACCAGTTTTAAATTTAAACACAGCATGTTTTAATTTTTTTTAAACCCAAGAGTACAGGTTACAATGTGAAAAAGCAGCAATTCCCTTCCTCAGCTCTGCCTCCTTTCAACACCTTTATTGTAAGACCTATTAAATTTCTCCTTCCAGAAATTTCTTAAGCATCTAAACACTCACACATACAAATGAGATCACTCTTTTGGCACTTGATTTTTTTTTTCCACAACAATTATCTTAGAGATTGTATTAGTCATGATGGGCTAGAATATGCTGAAGTAATGAAAAGAATTCACAGTCTTAGTGGTCTAAACATTTTTGTTTGTTTTGGGGTTTTTTTTTTTGTTTTTTTTTGTTTGTTTGTTTTGTTTTGTTTTTGCATTTTAGGGCTGCACCCGCGGCATATGGAGGTTCCCAGGCTAGGGGTCCAATTGGAGCTACAGCTGGCAGCCTAAGCCACAGCCACAGCAACGTCAGATCTGAGCCCCGTCTGCAACCTACGCCACAGCTCACGGCAACGCCGGATCCTTAACCCACTGAGCAAGGCCAGGGATTGAACTCTCAACCTCATGGTTCCTAGTTGGATTTGTTTCCGCCACACCACGATGGGAACTCTTCAGTGGTTTAAATGTCGATTTCGCCCTCCTACTCCAAGTTTAAGCCAGGTAGACAAGAGATCTGCGCTCAACATAGACGCAGGCCCCATCTCAACGTGGGTGTCCACAGTCACTGGCGCAGGGAGAAGGGGTGTCACACCTCAGCAGGTAAGGTGTTCACTCAGAAGGGACATATGTCATTTTTGCTCAGATATCATGGCCACAGGCCATGTGGCCCACACCTGTCCTCAAAGAGGGTGAGAAAGCGCAATCCTCCCCTCTGTGGCAGGGGGGTGGGGGGTGGGGAAGAGAGGCAGAACATTTGGGAACATCTTTAGGGCCTACCACGGAGATCTTTCCACATCAGGACTCGCACATCTACCTCATTCTACCATACTAAAGGCATATTGCAAATGGCTTTCCCAATGCTGCTCATCAGACAACACAAGCCATTTGACAGCAAATGCTGTTTCACATTTATCTTACCCATTTGTTTCAATATACCTGTAGAATAAATTCCTTGAAGGAGAATGGTTGGGTCAAAAAGTTTGTGCATCTTTTTAAAAATGAATTTTTTTTAATGGCCACACCCACGGCATATGGAAGTTCCTGGGCCAGGGACTGAATCCAGGCCAGACCCTACACCACAGCTGCAGCAACGAGGGATTCTTTAACCCACATGCTAGGCTGGGGATCGAACCTGCGCCTCCACAGTGACCCAAGTAGCTGCAGTTGGATTCTTAAGCCACTGTGCTACAGCAGGAACTCCTGTGCTTTTTTAAACTGCACTAAATCTAAATATTGCCAAATTGCTAGGTCTAGTTAAATTGTCTCCTGAAGGAGTTGCTAATTTGCACACAGACCAAAAGAGAACGAGAATTTCTATTTTTATCGTGTCCTGGTTCTATCTAATGTTTAAATCTTCAACAATTAGACAGGCTGATATTGTCATTTTAACTTGTTTCTTTAATTAGGAATTCCATTGATCATCTTATCACATGCCTATTAGCCACTTCCTTTTCTTTTTCTGTAAATCACTTGTTCCTGACCTTTGCCCATTTTCTATTGGGTTACTGGTCTTTGTTCTCACTGATTAGTAAGAGCTCTTTGTGGATTCAGGAAATTAGCCTATAGTCTGCCATGTGTATTTCAAAGATTTTTTTGCGGGGGTTGTATTTATCTTTTGTCTTTAGTTAAGGTATTTTTATTTGCATAGACATTTAAGATTTTATATTGATCAAAATTACCAATTTTTTGCTTTGTGCATTCTGGGTTTGGGAACTCTTTCTTTCTTTCTTTCTCTCTTTCTTTCCTTCTTTCTTTCTTTCTTTTAGGGCCACACCCACAGCATATGGAGGTTCCCAGGCTAGGGATCAAGTTGAAGCCTCAGCTGCCAGCCGACGCCACAGCCACAGCAACGCCAGATCCAAGCCACATCTGAGACCTATACCACAGCTCACGGCAACGCTGGATCCTTAACCCGCTGAGCAAGGCCAGGGATAGAACCTGCAACCTCATGGCTCCTAGTCAGAGTCGTTAACCGCTGCACCACAACGGTTAACTCCAACTTTTTCTTTAATTGGGAACTTATTTCAAAAGCCTTTTTCCAATGAAAATATATAGTTTTTTGATCACCCGTGTTCCTTTCTAAAACTTTTATATTCTTTTATTCTTGGAGGAGTTCCCTTTCTTCAAAAGACAGGATTTGTGTTACTAAAAATCTGTTTATTGCAGAAAGGGGGTAGGTAATTACTTAACTGAACTCTTGCATTTCAGCTGCACCCCTCACACACACACGCACACACACACACGCATGTTGTGCTTTAAAACTCCTTTTCTAAGTTCACGCAATTCTTTCTCCAGGAAAATATCATAGTGGCCTAATTACAGATATTTCACTCGGAAAAAATTGATCTGGGTCAGCAGGAGCTGTTTCTGCCTTCTTTCCAAGTCTCGCTTCCTGCACACAGACACCATAATTACAGGACTGAGTCGAGCTGATGGAACAACCACAAAACTGGCAAGATAAAAGGAAGATCAAGAAAACTGAGGGATGACTACTTTGTATTTCTTTTTCCTAAGACTTAGAACTTCAGAAATCTACAAACTAAAAGTCTATGATACCTAAACTTAAGTAAATGAAGCAAGAGTGGGTGGAACTGTATATTCTCACATGTACATAAAAATGACACAACTTTCTGGCTTAAACAATAGTTTGCTAATCGAAGTAGGTAAGATTTTTCATTTTTGTTTTCATTCATGTGTCTCTTAAGTACAGACTTCCATCACGTACAGTGAATCCTATTTGGATGTTTATTTCATGTCCATATTGGGGAGGGGGGAATCTAAAAACTTGTATATGTGCAGGAAGATAGGTGTGCAAAAGTAGTCTTGGTAACATTGTTTATAGGTATTCCAAACTGGAAACACCCCAAGTACTCATCACCGGCAGAAAGAATAAAGTAGTTATGTAATAGTCATACCATGGAATACTACACAGCAACGGGAGTGAACAAACAGAGGACCTGCCACAACAGAGTGTTGAGCACCCCCACACTAAACTATATACAGTATAACTCATTTCTCTAAATTCAAGCACAGACAAAGCTAAACCACACTGTCTTACAATGCATACATGAAGATACAAACTATTACATTTAGAATGGATAAGCAATGAGGCCCTGCTGTATAGCACAGGGAACTATATCCGATTACTTGTGAAGAACATCATGGAAAATAATATGAGAAAAAGAATGTATATATATGTATGACTGGCTCACTTTGCTGTACAGCAGAAATTGACAGAACATTGGAAATCAACAATACTTTAATAAAAAATAAAATAAAAAGTTCACCAGAGGTCAAAATATAAGGAAAAGCATGGAAATGACTACTATAAAAATCAGAAGGGAGTTTGCGTTGTGGCTCAGTGGTAACAAACCCAGCTAGTATCCATGAGGATGCAGGTTCAACCCCTGGTCCTGATCAGTGGGTTAAGGATCCGGCACTGCCATGAGCTGGGGTGTAGGTCACAGATGCGGCTCGGATCACGAGTTGCTGTGGCTGTGGGCTAGGCCAGCAGCTACAGCTCCAGTTCAGCCCTTGCCTGGGAACTTCCACATGCTGCACGTGTGGCCCTTAAAAAAGTCAGAAGAGAGATTATTTCTTAAGGATAGAATGATAGATGATATCTGGGGGGAGGGAGAAGGGCTACCTGGGGACTTTGAAGGTGGGGATGATGTCCTATTTCTTGATCTGGGTGTTGCTGACATGGGTGTTCCCCTTAGAAACATTTGTTAAATCACACGTGTAAGTTTTAGGCACTCTACTGGGCTTTTTTTGTTGTGTGTTTTGTTCTTAGGGTTTTTTTTTTTTTTTTTTTTGCCTTTTTAGGGCCACACCCATGGCATATGGAGGTTCTCAGGCTAGGGGTTGAATAGGAGCTGAAGCCGTTGGCCTGCGCCATAGCCACAGCCACACAGGATCCAAGCCGTGTCTGTGACCTACACCACACACAGCTCACGGCTACACCGCATCCTTAACCCACTGAACAAGACCAGGAATAGAACCTTCATCCTTATGGATCCTAGTTGGGTTTGTTAACCACTGAGCTATGATGGGAACTCCTACTGCATTTTATCTCGACATGAAAAAAGACCTGAGCCACAGCAGTGACAACGCTGAATCCTTAACCCACTGACCCACCAGGAAATCCAGAAAGTTTTTTTAAAAACCCTAGCAGCTTACACAAAGTTGAATTACAGTAAAAATTCACAGAGGATTAGAGTGGGTTGTGGGCTAGTCTCCTCCTTACAGATGAGGAATTCGAGTAGGGTTGCTGGATAAAGAAAGGGATTTAAATTTCCAGTAAATTTAAATTTCAGGTAACAATGCACAGTTTTGTAGTATATTTCTAGTATTTCACAGGACATGCCTATGAAATATTTATTGTTTATTTGAAATTCAAATTTAACTTGGCTTTTTTTTTTTGCTTTTTAGGGCTACACCCCTGGCATATGGAAGTTCCCAGGTTAGGGGTCGAATCAGAGCTACAGCTGCCAGCCTACACCACTGCCACAGAAATGACAGATCCGAGCCACATCTGTGACCTACACCATAGCTCACGACAACGCCGGATCCTCAACCCACTAAGCAAGGCCAGGGATCGAACCTACAACCTCATGGTTCCTAGTCAGATTCGTTTCTGCTGCAGAGTTCCATGACAGGAACTCTGGCTTTTCTATTTTTATTTGCTAAATCTGTCCATGATATACTGTCTAGGCAAGAGTAAAAAAGGGGGCCCCTTTGTCACATGTCTAAAGACTAAGGTGTACGCACAACTAGCAAACTGCTCAATAAAATATGTTCTATGCACTTACCTTAACAAACACACCCTCACAATGACAAAATTGATAAATACAAAGCTATGATTTTTTATATGACAGTCAGTGAAATATTAAGGACTACTGAAATCCGTTATGTTTGTGCATGTCTGTGTATTTTGTGAGTTTGAGTAGTAACATTAAAACATACATAATTTATAATATTAGCATATATATTACATAAATTTTATTGCCTTTAGTTTACAAAGTCATAGATTATGTATGCCACTATAATTGAAAATGTCAGGGAGTTCCCAATGTAGCACAAGGGACTGAATATCTGGTGTTGTCTCTGGGAAGCATGGGCTGCATCCCTGGCCCCACACATTGGGTTAAGGATCCGGCATTGCTACAGCTGTAGCATAGGTCACAGCTGAGGCTCAGGACTTCCATATGCTGTGGGGCAGGCATAAAAAAAAATTCACATAACTTGTGTTTTATTAATAGTAATTATCCAAAGGATTTTTTTATTTTTATTTTTATTTATTTATTTTGCTTTTTAGGGCTGCAGGTGTGGCATATGGAAGTTCCCAGGCTAGGGGTTAAACTGGAGCTGTAGCTACAGGCCTACACCACAGCCACAGCAACGCGAGGTCCAAGCCGTGTCTACGACCTAAACCACAGCTCACGGCAACACCAGATCCTTAACCCACTGAGTGAGGCCAGGGATGGAACCCACATCCTCATAGATACTGGTCGGTTTGTTACTGCTGAACCACAACAGGAACTCCTAAAGGATTTTAACAGGAGATGTGTGTTGGAAAAAATTCAGTCTCCCTCCTATGTATCTCTTTGACTCTCACACTATTATCACACTCACAATACTTTTTACATCAGATGTGTGGGTTTCCCCACCAGGCAGTTTTCTGTGACACCAGCTGGGCGTCCTACAGTTCAACTCAATTCTGACATTATCTACCTGGAAAGAGCATCAGATCCCACAGGCTAACAAGAGTGCCCTCCCCCACTTCAGATGTCATTCGCAAACCCAGATTGTCACCTGTACTTCTGACCATCTGGCTATAAATCAGAGATTCCCACCACCCCCTCTTCATGTTTGATTAATTTGTTAGAGCGGCTCACAGAACCAGAGAAACAGTTTACATACTTTTTACCTATTTGTTATAAAAGAATATGATAAAAGATACAGATGAGCAAACAGGCAGATGGACGAGATACGTACGGCAAACTATGTGCAAGGGAGTGGAGCTTCCAGCCTCTCTGGGTGCGTCATTCTCCAAGTCTCCACATGTTGACCAACCCGGAAGCTCTCCAAACTTGGGACTTTGGGGATATTTATGGAGGCTTCTTCACATAGCCATGGTTGATCATTAACTCCATTTCCAACTCCTCTCCCCTCCTTGGAGGATGGGGGATGGAGCTGAAAATTCCAAGCTTCTAATCATGGCTTAGTCTTTCTGGTGAGCAGCCCCCATCCAGGACCCCACGCAAAGTCACCTCATTAAAACAAAACACACTGCTATCACCCAGGAAATTCCAAGGGACTTAAGGAGTCTGTGTTAGAAACCAGGGAACAAAGGTCAAATATTAGAACAAAACGTGTTCCTAAAAATTCTTATCGCAAGGAGATTACAAGGGTTTGGGGAAGCTTTGTGCCAGAAACCAGGGACAGAGACAAATATGTATATTTCCTTTTAACTCACAAGTTATAATTGCATTAAAATTGTACACATTTTTAATATATTTCCATCAAATTTTTAAAGTAGGCAGTAAAAAGTCAAATACCTTCATACATTTCAAAAATATTTTCTAATAAAAGATTCAAAATTATGTATTAAAATTAAATGGCAGTGGTTACCAAGGGCTGCTGGTGGGAGTAGAGGGAGTGAGTGTTTAATGGATAGAGTTTCATGTTTGCAAGATGAAAAGAGTTCTGGAGAGGGGTAGCTACCATGAGAGCAAGACAATATAAATGTATTCAATACTGCTGAACTATACACTTAAAAATAGTTAAGGTGGTCAATTTTATATTATGTATATTTTACCATAATTAAAAACATTTTAATTAAATGGTAAATATAATCAACCAACATATTTTTATCTGAATTATTTAAATACAGACATTTTAAGTTTTTGAAAATTTAATTAATTCTTATTAAAAATTTTATAGCAGTGAAGCAATATTAAAATAATCTGGTATCACATTTCACACATTAGGTAGAGACCTACATATATACGAAATTAAGAGTAATATAAATTTGGGGTAGGAGTTCCCATCATGGCTCAGCAGAAATGAATCTGAGTAGTATCCATGAGGATGCAGGTTCGATCCCTGGCTTTGCTCAGTGGGTTAAGGATCCAGAGTTGCTATGAGCTGTGGTGTAGGTTGCAGACATGGCTCGGAACTAGTATTGCTGTGGCTGTGGCGTAGGTCAACAGCTAGAGCTCCGGTTCAACCCCTAGCCTGGGAACCTCCATATGCCATGGGTACAGCCCTGAAAAAGACAGTAAATAAACAAACAAACAAATTTGGGAGGAGTTCCCTGGTCGCCTAGCAGTTAAGGACTTAGCTCTGTCACTGCTGTGGCTTGGGTCCAATTCCTGGCCCAGGAACTTCTGCATGCTATGGTGTGGCCAAAAAAAAGTAATAAAAATGTTTTTATAGAGTGTGTGTTTTCAAATATTATTTATATATTTTTAACTATCATTCTATATTTGCCCTCAGCTGCATGAGAAGAGGAGGAGACAAATGCAGAACACTGAAAATGCATTTGGGGAGTTCCCGTCGTGGCTCAGTGGTTAACGAATCCGACTAAGAACCATGAGGTTGCAGGTTCCATCCCTGGCCTCGCTTAGTGGGTTAAGGATCCGGCGTTGCCGTGAGCTGTGGTGTAGGTTGCAGACGTGGCTCGGATCCCGCGTTGCTATGGCTGTGGCGTAGGCCGGGGGCTACAGCTCCTGTTAGACCCCTAGCCTGGGAACCTCCACATGCCACGAGTGCGGCCCTAAAATGACAAAAGACAAAAAAAAAAGAATACTATAAAATATATTCAATATCTTATAATTAACTGTAATGGAACTAGAATGAAAAAGAATATATATATATATCTGAATCACCTTGCTGTACACCAAAAACTAACTCAACATTGTAAATCAATTATACTTCAATTAAAAAAAAAAGGAACCTTCTCTGCTACTCCTTTGAGCAAGAAGCTGAAATCTTCCACCAATACGAAATCTACAGTGGACTTCTAACCTAGCAGGCAGCTGCTGGTCTTGTAACCCATGACTCCAAGGAAGAGGCTGGTTTTCATTATCATGCATTCTCGTTTAGCCTTTTTTTTAATGAATTTCTAAACATAAGGATTTGTATGTCACAAAAACCCATCTCGAAAATTATTCCATTTTAGAGCATGCTAAGGTTAGTTAAATGGAGGTGCCATTGTTAAGAGAACACAGGAAAGGGAGTTTTCTTGTAGAGTAGAATGTGTTAAGGATCCAGCATCATCACTACAGCAGCTCAGGTCGCTGCTGTAGCATGGGTTCGATCCCTGGCTTGGGAACTTCCACATGCTACAAGCGTGGCCAAAAAGAGAGAACCAGGAGAAAAAATAACATAGATGAGAAACTGATGAAGTGGGAGCTCCTGTCGTGGCTCAGTGGTAACAAACCCAACTAGTATCCATGAATGCGAGTTCTATCCCTGGCCTCGTTCAGTAGGTTAAGGATCTGGAGTTGCCGTGAGCTGAGTTGTAGGTTGCAGACAGGGCTTGGATCCAGCATTGCTGTTGCTGTGATGTGGGCTGGCAGCTACAGCTCCGATTCAACCCCTAGCCTGGGAATTTCCATATGCCTCAGGTATGAAGGAAGGAAGGAAGGGAGGGAGGGAGGAAGGGAGGGAGGAAGGAAGGAAGGAAGGAAGGAAGGAAGGAAGGAAGGAAGGGAGAAAAGAAAGGAAGGAAGGAAGAAAGGAAGAAAGAAAGAAAGAAAGGAAGGAAGAAAGGAAGAAAGAAAGGAAGGAAGGAAGGAAGGAAAGAAAAACGAAAGAAAGAAGTTGATGAAGCTAGTTTGAGACATGTGAGGTGGCAGAGCCCATGGAAATCAGTGAAATGGCTAATGGGCAATTGGAGATTTAACACTGAAGCTCCAAGAAGTCTGGGATACAAATCCATATGTCATCCCTGTCTACTGGTCAGATAAAATTCAGAGCTGAAATGTTCTCACACCTTTATATTCCCCAGATAACATAATCCTTCAGTGACTGGGAAGGACAACTCCTAGGACTTCAGCGACGTCACTAGGAGAGAAGCACCCTAGTTAGTGCAGGGGGCTAAAAATTCTGCCAGTTCTGTGGCAGAACTAGGCCCGAGGTTTGCAGGCCACAGGTTTAACCTGAGAGAGTCAGGAGACAATGGGGAAGTGAGAGGTTTGAGATAAGGCAAAAACTGAAGACAACGTAGCTAAATCTCAAAAGTTTAGAGGAGTTGTTCAGACCACTTAGCAGAGCACCTTAGTTTGTCAAGGACTCAATTCTGTCTCCCGAAATTCTGGTCCCAGCTTTCCTGTGAATCCCCTAGGTGGCTTTCAACAGGGTGAGTGGGCAATTGTTCTAACCTAGAGAATTAAGAAACATGTAAAATGAATATATATATGAATATATATATGTAAATGAATATATATGTGAATATATATGTAAATGAATATATTTAACCTACAAAAACCATTCTATTTCATTGAAATAATTACTAATCATTCTTTTACAACAGGGTTTGTTAAGGAGCTCCCTGGTGGTCTAGTGGTTAGGACTCAGTACTTTCACTGCTGTGGCCCGGCTTCAATCCTTGGTGTGGAAACTGAGATCCCACATCAAGCTGCTGCATGCTGCAGCCAAAAAAAAATAATAATAATAAAACAGGGTTTGTGAATAAATGAGTCACAGGTATGAAATGTACAGCATGGGGAGTATAGACAATAACTGACGTAATATCTTTAAAGTGACAGATGGTAGGTAGCCTTATCTTGATGATCATTTTGTAGTGTGTAGAAATATCGAATCACTATGTTGTGTACCAGGAACTAACTGTGTAGTGTTGTAGGTCAATTACATTTCAAAACCAAACAAACTCATAGAAAAAAAATGGTCAGATTTGTGGTTACCAGAGCGGGGGGGGGGCGGGGGGGGGCGGTAATTAGATGAGGGCAGTCCAAAGGTACAAACTTCCACTTATAAGTAGGGGTATAATGTACAACCTGATGAATAGAATTGACACTACTGTATGTTATATATAAGCTAAGAGAGTAAATCCAAGGAGCTCTCATCACAAGGGAAAATATTTTTTTTCTTTTGTATCTATATGAAATTATGGGTGTTCACTAAACTTATCATGGTAATCATTTCATGATGCATGTATGTCAAGTCATTATGTTGTGCACCTGAAGCTTATCCAGTCGCAGTATGTCAATCATATCTCAATAAAACCGGAAGAAAATAAAATACGGTTTGTTGCACAAGCTTGTGAACAGAATATTGAAATCATGTCATAGGTAGGGGGACTTAGGTAGAGGACAAAATAAACTAATCCCAAATCAATTCAGAGTTTACCTCCTCTTCCCGCCTTTCCTCATTCCCAACCATCATCCATTTGGCTTCACCCTGTGGCTTTTTTTTTTTTTTTTTCAAAGAATGAAGCTTTGCTGCTCTATCCCTAGCTTCCAGAATGGTGCCAAGCACATAGTAGGCGTTTGGCCAGAGGTCACTGAATGAGTGAATAGATTCTCTGAAAATGTAAAGATTTATACAAATCACCGTGGCTCAGTGGTTAACGAATCTGCCTAGGAACCATGAGGTTGCGGGTTCAATCCCTGGCATCGCTTAGTGGCGTTGCCGTGAGCTGTGGTGTAGATCACAGACGCGGCTCGGATCCCACCTTGCTGTAGCTGTGGTGAAGGCTGGCGGCTACAGCTCCGATTAGACCCCAGCCTGGGAACCTCCATATGCCGCGAGTGCGGCCCTAGAAAAGGCAAAAAAAAAAAAAAAAAAAGATTTATACAAATCAGATTCCTCATCAAGAAGAATTACATCCTGGAGTTCCCACTGTGACTCAGCAGTTAACGAACCCGACTAGTATTGCATGAGGATGCAGGTTCAATCCTGGGCCTTGCTCAGTGGGTTAAGGATCCAGCGCTGCTGTGAGCTGTGGTGTAGGTTGCAGATGCAGCTCAGATCCTGTGTTGCTGTGGCTGTGGCGTAGGCCGGCAGCTGTAGCTCCAATTCAACCCTAACCTGGGGACCTCTATATGCTGTAGGTACAAATTACATCCTGCTCGACCAAACAAGTTTGTCTTTTTTCTCTTTATAATTCTTTTTCAGAGGATAAAAGTCACTTGGAAAATTTGAAAATTTAGAAAAGTAGAGAATTCGGAAGTAACAGGAAAGTTATGAAGAGGAGAAATCCTGATCTTACTATTCTGGGCTACCACAAAACAGTTGAAGGTTTTTAGGATTATAATTAAGCAAGTAATCTGGGTTCATAATTGAAATATAAACAAAAAGGGAAAAGGGAGGAAACTGACATTCTCAGAGGAGAATGGCTCCAGTGTTGAGCTTTAAAGAAAGCAGTCTGCAGTTAGCAGGGCTGCTGGGACGTTACTCTGAGCTGCCTGGGAGCATGGAGCCAGGACAAGGTCTGGCCCTGAGGCAAGAGGGCAGCTGCAGATCCCTATAGCACATGTCTATTCAAAATGTATACATCAGGAGTTCCCTGGTGGCTCAGTGGGTTAAGGATCTAGCACAGCTGTGGCATGGCTTCAATCCCTGGCTGAGGAACTTCCATGTGCCATGGGCGCAGCCGAAAGCAAAACTGTATACATCAGAATTTAAACCATGCTAAAATTTTATTAATTTGAAAACTGAATTAAATCTGGTTAAATGTTTTTATAAATGTATAATTTTTTTTTTCTTTTTGCCTTTTCTAGGGCCGCACCCGCGGCATATGGAGGTTCCCAGGCTAGGAGTCTAACAGGAGCTGTAGCCGCCGGCCTTCACCACAGCCACAGCAACGCGGGATCCAAGCTACGATTGTGACCTACACCACAGCTCACAGCAATGCTGGATCCTTAACCCACTGAGTGAGGTCAGGGATTGAACCCACATCCTCATGGATGCTAGTCAGATTCATTTCCACTGAGCTACAACGCGAACTCCCAGGCTCACTTTTGAAGCAACTAGCTAAAGGTTTTACTGTAGGCAGGGATCATCCAATCCACTGCAAAGCTGGTTTTCTGGGGTGTTTTTTTTTTTTTTTTTTTTGGTCTTGCCTGTGGCCATGATTGAACCCAAGTGACCCAAGTGGCTTGCTGTGACAACACTGGATCCTTAACCCACTGTGCCACAGAAGACAGGCCCCATCCTAGTCAGGATCCACAGCATCTTTTGTGGAGAGGGCTGGGTATTTCCCTTACAACCTCACTGAAGCCAGCCACAGCTGGGAATAAAGCCAGGGGATGGTGGGTGTGAGTGAGGTCCCCTGGCCCTGGGATAGGGTAGAGGGCACCGGGAGGGAGTTCCATGAGGGCAACTGGGCTTCCTTGGAGCCCAGTGGACCAGGCTAAGGAAGCAGGTACCACCCAACCACAGAAAGCTAAATATGCACTGGTCTCCTTTACAGGATCTTTGGGAAAAGACTGAGGATGAGCTGATCACATGTGCCATTTCTCCTTTTCACAGGCCAGCTCTCCTCTGATGGAGGGCGGAGGAACATGGCAGATCTAGGCCTTGAATATGAATTGGCAACTTCCAGACCACGGAAAACCCTACAGGACAAAATGGTTCAGGCCCTTCCATGGATAAATTGTAAAGAAAAGAAAGAGAGGGAAGGGGAAAAATAGGTTAAAGGTGATTTAGAGAATATTTAAACAAAAGTTTTTTGTTTGGGGTTTTTTTTTTTTTTTGTCTTTTTACCTTTTCTAGGGCCACACTTGCGGCATATGGAGGTTCCCAGGCTAGGGGTCTAACAGGAGCTGTAGCTGCCGGCCTTCGCCACAGCCACAGCAATGCGGAATCCGAGCCGCGTCTGCAATCTACACCACAGCTCATGGCAACGGCGGATCCTTAACCCACTGAGCCAGGTCAGGGATCAAACCCACAACCTCACGGTTCCTAGTTGGATTCATTAACCACTGAGCCATGACAGGAACTCCTAAACAAAAGTTTTTAAACGGCAAGCTAGGAGTTCCCACCGTGGCTCAGTGGTAAGGAACTGCATTAGTATCCATGAGGATGCGGGTTCAATCCCTGGCCTCTATTTGTGGGTTGAGAATCTGGCGTTGTGATAAGCTGTGGTGTAGGTCACAGACACGGCTCGGATCTCACATTGGCTGTGGTGTAGGATGGTGGCTACAGCTCCAGTTTAACCCCTAGCCTGGGAACTTCCATATGCCAAGGGTACAGCCCTCAAAAAAACAGAGGAAAAAATTTTTGGTCTTTTTAGGCATATGGAGGTTCCCAGGCTAGGGGTTGAATCAGATCTGCAGCCGCGGGCCAATGCCACAGCCACAGCAATGCTACATCTGAGCCACGTCTGCGACCTACACCACAGCCCATGGCAACGCCGGATCCTTAACCCACTGAGCGAGGCCAGGGATCGAACCTAAGTCCTCATGGATGCTAGTCGGGTTCATTAACCACTGAGTCACAGTGGGAACTCCCAAGAAAAATTAAAAATTTTTTTAAATTAAAAGGCAAGCTAAACTTATGTAGAGATGAAAAATTGGGTGAAAAACTCATTTTTTATGATTAGCATAAAATTCAGGATGGTGGTTACTTGTGGGCAGGGAAGGGAGCTGTGATTTGGATGGGAAACATGAAGTGGTTTCTAGGGTGTCTGGCAAAGCTCTATTTCTTGACCTAGGTGGTAATTACAAAGATGTTAGGCCTAAAATAATTCATGAAGTCATACTTTTGTTTTGCTTGTGTCTGTGTTTTATGTTGTAATAAAGAGGGTTGTATTTCTTTTTAAATGTGTGCCATAACAGCTTGCTATATAATCTACAAGGACTTCATCTTGCTGGTCTTAGGACCCAGAGGTCCTCAGTCTAGTTCTTCAAATTTCCAATTCTCTGGTATCTGTTGCGGCCATGCCATTCATTCATGCAGATGTTTTCCAGATGTTGATCGTATGTTCTGGTTATTCTGGAGCAGCCCTGATTTTAAATAGTCTGTCTGCATGTCATTGCAAATCATCATTTCCCCCTAAATTCTAGGATCTTGATGAATTATATCTAAATGAACCAAATCATTAGCATTTTTTTTTTGAGACTGTAGGGCTGGAAAATAAGAAACACACCACCTCACAATGATTCACAAAGTTGAGCTCACAGTTGTGTTGAGGGAAGTTTGTGTACGCAGCACATTCTGGTGAGAATGCCTGTGAATGAGGGGCCAGGGTAGACAAGGGAACAGTTTGAGCGATGTCCATCTCCTTGACATGCATCCAGGGGACCAAAAATGGTAGAGTTCTACTGAAGTAGAAAGAGTTGGAGGATGGACCTGGTTCAACAGCCACTGGGGCCAAGGATGGGAAAATAAAGTCAGCAGTGTCCAGGTTAGAAGCAGAGATAGAACAGTGGCGGAGCTCCTATAGTGGCTCAGTGGAAATGAATCTGACTAGGATTCATGAGGATGTAGGTTCGATCTCTGGCCTCACTCAGTGGGTTAATGATCCCGCGTTGCTGTGGCTGTGGCCGGCAGCTGTAGCTGTGATTCAACCCCTAGCTTGGGAACCTCCATATGCCATGGGTGTGGCCCTAAAAAAGCCAAAAAAAAAAAAAAAAAAAAGAACAGGGGCAAGGCCAGGGGGCAGGACATAGACAGGAGTGGGATAAGTATGTGTGTGGAAGTGGTGGCTTTCCTTGCTGGCCAGCCATCTTATGGGGGCTGCTAAGCTGGTGTAGGGGCTGCCTCCATTCCTCTTCCATCTCCCTCTTAGGCAGTTGGGTAGGGCAAGGCAGAATTTGGGCTGCTCCAAATTTGGGCTTTTGTTTTTTGTTTTTTTGCTTTTTAGGGCCGTACCTGTGGCATATGGAGGTTCCCAGGTTAGGGGTTGAACCAAGCTATAGCCGCGAGCCTAAGCCACAGCTACAGCCATGCCAGATTCGAGCCGCATCTGTGACCTACACCACAGCTCACGGCAATGCCAGATCCTCAACCCACTAAGTGAGGCCAGGGACTGAACCTGCAACCTCATGGTTCCTAGTCGGATTCGTTTTCACTGCACCACAACAGTAACCCCAAATTCTGGCTGTTTTGTTTTGTTTTTTGGCCACCCTGCAGCACATGGAGTTCCCAGGCCAGGGACAAGATGCAAGCTGCAGCCTTGCAGCAACACTGGATCCTTAACCCTCTGTGCCTGGCTGGGGATCGGACCTTCACCCCAGCGTTCCAGAGATACCGCTAATCCCATTGCACTATAGCAGGAACTCCCAAATGTGTCTAAGGAAAGGCCTTTGCCTTTTCCTCAGGTGCTTCTGACTCACCTCCTCTTCCCAGAGTACGTATTTTTTTCCCCACAGTACATATTAACTACAGCTAGCCAAAGTCTCGGCCATAAGCCAGTACTTCCTCTCCTGTGTTCTCCTGCTTCCCATGTCTAGTGGGTAGGCTGATGCGATGGGAGGTATAGTAATTCCCAGAACCTGTGACTAAGTCACCTTAAGTAGCAAAAAGGACTTGGCAGTTGTGGTCAAGTTCAGGATCTCGCGATGGGGAAATCGGCCTGGATTATCCAGCTGGACTCAGTGTGATCACAAAGGTCTGTCTACGAGGGAGGCAAGAGGGTCCAAGTCAGAGAAGGCGATGTGATGATGGAAGCAGAGGTGAGTGAAAGAGAGAGAAATTGGAAGATGCTACACTGAGGGCTTTGAAGAGGGAAGCAAGGGCCGTGATTCAAAGATTTATGCGGGCAGCCTGTAGCTGGCAAAGGCAAGGAAATGAATTCTCCCCTCGATGTCTGGACTTTTAACATTCCAAACTGTAAGATGATAAATGGGTGCTGTTTTAGGTCACTACATTTGTGGTTGTTACAGCAGCAATAGGAAACTCATACAGGGAGGACGTGCAGCAGGAAATGGTAGGAGATGCTGCTGGGGGCCTAGACAGGGGTCACTGACAATGGAATGCCATGGAGCTGAAGAATCCCGTAAGCTTGCATGGGCCACGAAAGTGAACATCGGCTTTTCAACAAGGAGAGCTGACCCAGTGGCAAGGGGAGTCTCAGGTTGTTTTCTCTGATTGTCTCCTTGGAATCCAATGCCTGTCACCCCTTGCTATACATTCCTCTTTTCCATGTGGTAGGGTATCTGATGGGCCGCTCTTAAAGCTGACAGGGGCTATGTCCTACTGGGACAGGAAGAAGCTTTGCTAGATATTAGCAGGCAGCTGGCACTGGGGTGGGTCTCAGAGGCAGTAGGGATGAAAGCTCTAGGGACCAAGGAACAGAATGTTCTGGGTAGAGGAAGGAGAATTTACAGGTTGCCTGTTACTTGGCTGATGAGTTAGCATGGGGCCACATGACTCATTCAGTCCGGCCGTGTGGCAGGAATTGGAAAGCTGTGGTGACTGAAACTCTGAAAGCTCCGGTTCCCTCAAATATCAAATGGGCTGAACATAGTACCTCCCTCAATGGGTTGTGACTAGGCCTAAGGAGATAATGCACATGAAACACTTAGTGCAGCGTCCGGCACACAGGAAGCACTCGGGGAAGGTTATAATTATGTAAAACTGCAGCCTCAATCGGAAGTCAAGGAGAGGGTGGTCTGTGGAGGTGGAGAGGCTCTTTGGTAAACAGGGTGGTAAACAGGGCGAATGGAGGTCTGTTAAGGGCAGATTGTGAGGTGTGCCGGATCGTGCTGTGACATGGGAGGGGAGTGTCCAGCAGGAAGTCACTGGGTGGCTCCCCATGGAAGCTCCATGATCAGAAGCAGATATCCAAGCCTGTCAGGGACACATGTGTGTGCGGGGGGGGGGGGGTTGTGACGAATGGTACACAGCCTGAAGGACAGGCCTTGGGGCCCGACAGCCACCTCAGCTGTATCACCTGTAACACAGGGCGTGTCTCTGCCCTGGTGAGGAGTGACCAGGAAGCTCAGTGCTTGGAGTGTGTGGGGGGGGCTAATGGTGGTGTCCATCCTGGGGCCAAAGCAGGGCCCCCGTGGGACGCAGCTAGAACAGAAAGAATCAGGGGCAAGGCCAAGCTCGGTGAGGCCAGTGGGCGCCAGGCCTGAGGTAGCTGAGATCATGGGAGGAGACCAAAGGGTAAGAGCAGGGCTGAGCCCGAGAGGGAAGACACAGCCCCAGGAGCTGGAGTGCAGTGGGGCAAAGTCCAGTGGGAGGCTGGGGAGCACTGGGCAACTCCTCACCAGCCGAAGGCCTGGGCCTCCAGGGAATTCCATGGTTGTCCATGGTGGGCAGTACCTGAATCCCTTGGGCTATCTTTTTTTTTTTTTTTTTTGGCCATACCCATGGCATGTGGAAGTGCCCAGGCCAGGGACAGAATCTGCACCACAGCAGTGACAATGCTGGATCCTTAACTGCCAGGTTGCCAGGGAACTCCCAGGCTATCTTTGCCAATGGTTCCAGGCTTTTTGATGACTTTGAGGGAATATTTAAATGCAGGAGTTCCCGTCATGGCTCAGCGGTTAACGAATCCAACTAAGAACCATGAGGTTGCAGGTTCGATCCCTGGCCTTGCTCAGTGGGTTAAGGACCCGGCGTTGCCGTGAGCTGTGGTATAGGTTGCAGACACGGCTCGGATCCCACATTGCTGTGGCTGTGGCATAAGCCAGCAGCTGTAGCTCCAATTAGACCCCTAGCCTGGGAACCTCCATATGCCTCGGATGCAGCCCTAAAAAGATTTTTAAAAAAATTATTTATTTTTGTCTTTTTAGGGCCACACCCACAGCATATGGAGGTTCCCAGGCTAGGGGTTGAACTAGAGCTGTAGCTGCCAGCCTACACCACAGCCCTAGCAAGGCAAGCTCCGAGCCATGTCTGCAACCTACACCACAGCTCACAGCAACACTGGATCCTAAGCCCACTGAGCAAGGCCAGGGATAGAACCGACGTCCTCATAGATACCAGTTGTGTTGGTTAACCACTGAGCCCTGATGGGAACTCCTTAAATGCAGTTCTTAGTTTTAGTGTCAAAATGACTCCAAAGGACATGAGAACATATAGTTTTACAAAGCTGATCTTGAACATCTGTATTCAGTGGAAAAGTGGCCTGAATGTTTTTCACAGTGGGAAATCTGCCTTCACAAACACAACCAAAGAACCATCAGTTCCCTACCAGTTCTGCAGCTCCTATTGTGTCTGTGAAGAAAATTTCATGAAATTATTCTGTTAAAATGGAAGAGTACTTTTATTCATTTTTTTTTTTTTTTTTGTCTTTTTGCCTTTATGTAGAGTCGCACCCGCGGCATATAGAGGTTCCCAGGCTAGGGGTCTAACAGGAGCTGTAGCTGCCGGCCTTCGCCACAGCCACAGCAACGCGGGATCCGAGCCGCGTCTGCAACCTACATCACAGCTCACGGCAACGCCGGATCCTTAACCCACTAAGCAAGGCCAGGGATCGAACCCACAACCTCATGGTTCCTAGTCGGATTCGTTAACCACTGAGCCACGAAGGGAACTCCTGGAAGAGTACTTTTATAGTCAAATAAACAGTTGTCTTTTAAATGAATCACCCCATTACCTAACACAATCATGATTTCAGATTTTATTAAACATAAATTTTCACCTATCATCCATCTATCTCTATCTTTTTAGGGCCGCACCCACAGCATATGGAGGTTCCCAGGCTAGGGGTCGAATCAGAGCTGTAGCTGCCGGCCTACGCCACAGCCACAGCAATGCCAGATGTAAGCCCTATCTGCGACCTACATTACAGCTCATGGCAACACCGGATCCTTAACCCACTGAGCCATGTCAGGGATTGAACCTGCATCCTCACGGATACTAGTTGGGTTGGTTAACTGCTGAGCCATGATGGGAACTCCAATTTTCACGTATTTAAAACCTCTATCTTTTGGATTTCGCTTGTGGCAACGCAGGTTAAGGATCCAGTGTTGTCACTGTAGTGGCTTGGTTCACTGCTGTGGAGCAGGTTTTTTTTTTTTTCTTTTTAGGGTTGCACCTGCAGCATATGGAAGTTCCCAGGCTAAGGATCAAATCAGAGCTGCAGCTGCCAGCCTACACCACAACCACAATAACCCAGATCCGATCCACGTCTGTGACCTACACTGCAGCTCATGGCAACACCAGATACTTTAAATCCACTGAGCGAGGCCAGGGATCAAACCTGCGTCCTCATGGATACTAGTCGGGTTCTTAGCCTGCTGAGCCACAGAGAAACTCCTATGGTAAAGGTTTGATCCCTGGTGTGGGAACTTTCACTTGCCACAGGCACAGCCAAATAAATAACAAAAGCAACATTTTTCATCAGCACCAACAAAAAGTGGAACAATCATGGAAAAACTGTGTTCCAAAGCCTTCTAAGAATTAGTCAATGGTATTGAGTAAAACTTTATCTCTTAGAAAGGTTTATCTAAATTCAAACATAAAAAGTTAATCCTATCATTACTAAAATATTTTGTTTGTTTTTGGCCAGTGTGCAGTGGCTTGATGTGGGATCTCAGTTCCCAGACCAGGGACTGAACCCAGGCTACAGCTGCTGAATCTTAAACACTAGGCCACCAGGAAATAGGTACTAAAATATTTTATGAAAATGCTATAGTTAATGTGAAAGCCCTGAACTTTACATTCTATTGTGGTAGTTAACTGGCTGATTACATCAATATTTTCATTGTTATGAGGCATAAAAGACATGCTACTGAGATTGATGGATTGTCCACTCAAAATATAAACGTACAGAGTTGTAGCAGACTACAGAAGAAAGAAAAACTTCTGAAACCTTGTCGGCCCTAGAAATGAAATTACAAGAGACAATTGCTAGTCAAATCTTGAGAACATCTATTGATTATTCTAATTCGATAGGGAAAAAAAGAGCCCTGAATAGGATAATCTGAAAATAAAGCATGAAATCTCTTAAAAATCTCTCTTCCTTCTATATCATAGTGTGGTCACATCCTCTTATTATTTCTCAATGAGAACAGCAGTTAAAGGAAACATTAACAGGAGGGGTTGAATGTATTTAAAGGCGTTCATCACAAGAAAACAATGTTGGTCCTTCGGCTTCTAGGGAAGAGAGATTGTTTTGATTATCCTGGTTGAGGGGTCTGAAAAGTAATTGACTATTGAAACAGTAAAACCTCTCCTAAGAATTCAAATTAATTACTAGGAGACAGGTCAAGAAATGTTTGAAATTTTAAAGAATAAATAATTGTCAAACAAATACATGTAGACCCACATGAAAATTGGAGACAAATACTAATGACAGTTTCTGGAACTACCTATCAAACAATATTCCTAACCTTTGGGATCTTGTTGTAAAGTCCATAAAGCCAAGTACTAAGTTTTTCTTTTTTAAGAGGAATACCGAATACCTAGAAAAGTGCCTAGAATTTGGTAGAGCCTCAATAAGTATTCATGGAATTAAAAAAAAAATGAATAAAAAAAATCAAGGCAATTATAAACTCCAGGAAAAACTAAAGGTGTAGCAGACATTATTTCCTGCTTCTCCAATAGCTATTTTTCCTTCTTCTTTGCTAATGGAACTCTGACTTTAAGTATAGGTCAGTTTCATCTACTTCAGGAGTTTTGTAACTGCTCTCTGTACCCTAGAGGGAGAATCCTGATTAGTCAAGGCAAGTCATGGTAATTTATTCCCTTTGATAGTAACCAGTTTACAAATAAACAGGTGACACAGGCGTTCCCATCCATGGCTCAGTGGTTAACGAATCCAACTAGGAACCATGAGGTTGCAGGTTCGATCCCTGGCCTTGCTCAGTGGGTTAAGGATCCAGCATTGCCATGAGCTGTGGTGTAGGTTGCAGACGCGGCTCAGATCCCGTGTTGCTGTGGCTGTGGCGTAGGCTGGCAGCTGTAGCTCCAGTTACTGGTCAATGAGACCTGAGAATAAGTCTGCTGTGAAGCTGCTAGGAAAGTTCTCACACTTAAGATAGGGACAGGAATATAGGACATTCTCTCTTCAATCCAACAGATGCCCTGCGGTCCTTGCAGCTGTTGCAGCCCTCCATGACCAAGAGGAGATCAAGGCCTTACAGGACTAAAGCCAAGAATTAACACAGCAGAAAAGGCTTGGAACTTTGCTCACACTGTTGAGTTGCTAAGTTAATCAACCCTGAATTCCCTAGCTCTGGAGTTCTTTTACGAGGTGACAAACCTCATTACTGTTTAAGCCATTTTAAGACCAGTCTTCTGCCACTTATGGAAAAAAACACCCTAGCAGACTCATGCTTTCAGTTGACTACTCATTCCCCACTTCCTTTTTCATTATAGAGAATGAAAATGCCAGATACTTGCTCTCCCAGCTTCTCTTGCAGCTGGGAGCTCATGTGACCTAGTTCTGGCCCATGAGATATAAAGGGAAGTCCACTTGGAGCTTTGGGAAATGAATTGCCTGCCCCCCCAATCAAAAAAGAGAGGTAAAGGAGGACTTTTTTTTCCTCCCATAATGATGTGATATGAAAACATGACTCTTGGAGCTGTGTCAGCCATCTCGTGACTACTAGGAGCAAAACTGAATACAAAAACCAGGACACAAGATGGCAGAGTAGAAGGAGGGAAGGGACTGGTTTCTGATGACACTGCCCTAGGAGAACCAGCCCAACTACTTTACACATAGATAGATAGATAGATAGATAGATAGATAGATAGATAGATAGATAGATAGAAAGAAAGAAAGAAAGAAAGACAGACAGGCAGGCAGGCAGGCAGGCAGGCGGAAAGGGGGAGTTCCTGTTGTAGATCAGCAGAAACGGATCCGATTAGTAACCATAAGGATGCAGGTTTGATCCCAGGTTTCGCTCATTGGGTTAAGGATCTGGCACTGCCATGAGTTGTGGTATAGGTTACAGATGCAGCTTGGATCCCACGTGGCTGTGGCTGTCGCTGTGACCGTGGCTGCAGCTGGCAGCTGTAGCTCCAATTTGACCCCTAACCTGGGAACTTCCATGTGCCGCAGGGGCAGCCCTAAAAAGCCAAAGAAAAGAAAAGAAAAGAAAAAGAAAGAGCCTTATGACTTAAGCCACTCTTGGTGAGATGGGTTGTTACTAGAAGCTTAGAGTATCCTTATTGATATATCCATGTTTATAGAGCTACTGGGTCAGAAAGGAAGTGTGGCTATGGAGCACAATCTAGCTCAGCAGTGAGCATTTGCATGGTCATAATAATATAAACTGACTTGTTTTAGCCAAAAATTATAAAATAGCCCTTTTGGGGGTAGCAGAGGGAGAAAAAAATGGGATCAGGTTCTGCCAGTCTTCATCACCATGATAGGAAGTCACAGATAATGTCAAAACTTAAAAAATAAAACTTAGTGGTTTAAGTACATTAGTTAGAAATATGGAGTAACATATCAAGAGAAAGAGGGAATTCCCCTTGTGGCTCAGAGGAAATGAATCTAACTAGTATCTGTGAGGATGCAGGTTCAATCCCTGGCCTTGCTCAGTGGGTTAAGGATCTGACATTGCTGTGATCTGTGATGTAGGTTGCAGACTTGGCTCAGACCCTGAGTTGCTGTGACTTTGATGTAGGCTGACAGCTGCAGCTCTGATCTGACCCCTAGCCTGGGAACTTCCATATGTCATGGCGTAGCTCTAAAAAAAAACAAAAACAAAAACAAAAAAGAGAGAAAGAGAGAAAAGAGCTGAAAAATATCTGTTTTGGAAGAAAAGTTGAAGGAGATAGGAAAGACTGGGGCAGGGTGATTTCCCTGATTAACTACGAGTCTTTTTTTTTTTTTTTTTGTCTTTTCTTTAGGGCCGCACCTGCAGCATAGGGAGGTTCCCAGGCTAGGGGTCAAATCAGAGCTACAACTGACGGTCTACACCACAGCCACAGCAATGCCAGATCTGAGCCACATCTGCGACCTATACCACAGCTCACGGCAACACTGGATCCTTAACCCACTGAGCAAGGCCAGGTATTGAACCTGTATCCTCATGGATACTAGTCAGATTCATTAACCACTGAGCCACGAAAGGAACTCCTAATTATGGGCCTTTCAATTCCACTTGACTCTTTAAAAGATGAATACAGGGAGTCCCCACCATGGCTCAGTGGAAACTAATCTGACTAGCATCCATGAGGACATGGGTTCGATCTCTGGCCTTGCTAAGTGGGTTAAGGATCTGGCGTTGCCATGAGCTGTGGTATAGGTTGCAGATGCGACTTGAATCCCGCATTGCTGTGGCTGTGGCATAAGCCAGTAGCTACAGCTCCGATTCGACCCCTAGCCTGGGAACCTCCATATGCTGTGGGTATGTCCCTAAAAAGACAAAAGAAATTGAATATATATTCTCTGATAAAATATTAAATTAATTTCAAATCAAATAATATGCAAAATGTTACAGATTTGGAGACAAATTTCTCTAATTAAACCATGCCAAAGAGAAACAAACTAACCAAAAAATGACTACAGAGGAGATTACTCGTTAACATGCTCTGATATCATACAAAATGGATGGAAGTCACAAAGACAAGGCTGTTAAAGGTGCATGGTGATGTGTATTTGTAGTGAACATAGGAAATGTGAAGACAAAGTCTGAAATTTTGAGTTCCATTTCAAGTCGTCAGTTTATCGGATTACAGATACTAGTTTTGTGCACATTACAGGCTCAGTCTTATACCTGAATCTCTTTGCATCCCTGCTATAAAGATGCTCAACATCCCAGCTGCAGAGCCAAGAAAAACCAACAAACATAAAGAAGAGAACAGCGTAAGAAACGAGTAAAGAGGTGTTAAGTGAGCGCTGGCATGGTCCTCTGGACAACGTGGGTTTGACCTGGACTGTAAAGAATGAATGGTGTTTCGGGAGGCAGCAAGGAGGAGGGTGGGGTTCTGGGTGAAATAAGACAAAGTTATTAAGGTAGGAAAGATCCTTAACTTATAAAGAGCTCTTCTAATTTAAAAAAGACCAGACACCCAGTAGATAAGGGACAAAGGATATTAAGTAGATATCATTCACCACAAAAGAAAACAAAAAAGCGCAAAGGGATCTCAAATATATGAAAAGATTCCCAGGCAAAGAAAGAGAAATATCTAATAAATTCCATTTTTATCTCTCCCATTTACAAATATCAAAAAGTTTGAAGCGAACAAAAAAAAAAAAAAAACATGGAGTTCCCATTGTGGCTCAGCAGGTAACAAGCCTGACTAGCATCCATGAGGATGCGAGTTTGGTCCTTGGCCTCGCTCAGTGGGTCGGGGATCTGGCATTGCCGTGAGCCATGGTGTAGGTCTCAGACAGAGCGTGAATCTGGCATTGCTGTGGCTGTGGAGGAGGGCGGCAGCTGCAGCTCTGATTCACCCCCTAGGCTGGGAACTTCTATACGCCGCAGGTGCAACCCTAAAAAACAAACAAATAAAAGTTTGATAACCCAGTATGTAGCAGGCAAAATTCTAAGACAGTCAACCAAATTCCTACCCCATGGTATACTGGCACCTTCTCCCAGTTCTTCTCTCATATGCTAACTTAGATGTTGCTGTGGAGGAATTTTGCAGATGATTCCCAAATCAAATGACCTTAGGATGATCTGGGTGGGCCTGACCTAACCACAGGAGCCCTTTAAATCTAGGTCTAGAGGTCAGAAATGGGGAAGGCAGAGATTCAAAGCACAAGAAAGGTTTGACTTGCTGTTGTTTGCATGAAGACGGAGGGGGCCACATGGCAAGGAATGCAGGCAGTCTTGAGCAGCCCCCAGCGGACAGCCTACAAAGAGAGGCAGACCTCAGTCTTACAACATAAAGAACTGAATTCTGCCAACAGCAGAAACAAGCTTGGAAGCAGATATTTCACCAGAGTCTCCAAACAGGAACTCAGCCAGCCAACACCTTAATTTTAACCTTGGGAGACCCTGAGCAGAGAGCCCAGCTCTCTGTGCCAGACTTGTGACCTACAGAACTGTGAGCTAAGAAATGGGTGGGGTTTTAAGCCACTGAGTTTGTGGTAATCCATCACTCAGCCACAGAAAATTAATAAGGCTGTGTTTAAAAAGGGCGTGGAAAAACTGGCTTATTCATTTATTGCTGGCTGGCATGTAAACAGGCAGAACCTCTACGGAGGGCAGGTTGACAATATCTATGAAAATTAAAGTTGCTCATCCCTTTGACCTAGCAACTCCACCTTTAAGGATCCATCCTACAGATATACTCACACATGTGCAAGATGATTCATAAATAACATACATGGAAGCACTGTTTATAATAGCAAAAGGCTGTCTGACACCTGAGTATCTATCAACGGCAGGCTAGCCAAATACATGATGGTATGCCCCTCCCTCAAATGAGACCACTCCAGATACACCGATGTAGAAACATCTCCAGGAATTATTATCAGATAAAAATGTAAGGTTTAGGAGTTCCCGTTGTGGCACAACGGAAACGAATCTGACTAGGAACCATGAGGTTACTGGTTCGATCCCTGGCCTCACTCAGTGGGTTAAGGATCCAGCATTGCTGTGAGCTCTGGTGTAGGGCACAGACGTGGATCTGATCTGGTGTTGCTGTGGCTGTGGTGTAGGCCAGCAATTGTAGCTCCAATTCTGCCCCTAGCCTGTGAACCTCCATTTGCCTCAGGTGTGGCCCTAAAAAGAAAAAAAAAGGGTATAGCATGCTATCTATACAGGGCCACCCAAATATACACAATCAGATATGTTGGCAAACGCACAGGCTATTTCCAGAAGATGCACAAGATACTGGTCCCAAGAACACTTCGGGGAGGGGACCAGGAGACCTGAGGACAGAGAAAGGAGGACGATTGTTCCCAGGTTATCTCTGTTTTCTTTCGAGAACAAACAAGGTGTGTGAATTATGTGTTCAGAAAAACAAATACAAACAAAAGAACTCAATTAGCTCTGACCTGGTGGGTACTTGAAGAGAATGAAATTATGTTTCCATTATTTGTTTCTCCTTTCTCCTTTAAAGGAAGGAAGGAGAAGGAAAGAAAGGCAGCAGAGAGGGAGAGGGAGGAAGGGAAAAAAGAAAAAATAGTAGGAGAAATGGAAGGAGAAATTTCCCCTCGGTTCAACTAGCTACTTCTACTTGAACGCTATGGCTCATCTTCAGGCAAAGGTCCACTTGCAAGTGGGCACAGAGATGTCCCCTGTGAGAACAGCGCCTGCCATTTCCTGGTACTGGCTGTGCACCCACATGGCTCCCAGTAGTTGCCCCGTAAATATTTACTGCAGGAAGAAGTGATCCACTGATGGCTGCTTTATCCACACCCTTTTCCTCGAAACAGAAGGATGGAAATGTGTTTTTGTTCTTATGTTTATGAAAGATTTCTAAACTTTTGCTAAAAAGGTGGCATTTCGGTATCAGTACTGTTTTTTTTTTCTTTTTGGCCAGCAGGCACAAGTTGGTGGGAGAAGGCTGGGTTGCAGGTTTGCTCACAGCGAACCAATTTTGAAATTGAGAAAGGACTTGACGGCGAATGGAATAGGACACAGAAGGACCCTGACAGCTGGGAGCCCACCCCAGCCCTGGCTGCAAGGACGATCTGGCGGCTCGCCAGTGGCTCTCACACATAAGTACACTGCAGTCTGGTCATTCTAAACAATTCACAGTTTTCCATGGTTTCTTACACACCTGTCCCTCTCCACTCACTGGTCCCTCTGCCTGGAGCCCAATGCCTCCTCCCTCTCTGCCTGACCCACTCAGGCTTCTCATCAGACTTGGTTTAAGGCTTCCTGTCTGGTGAAACTGTCACGACCCACCCCGTGTGCGTAGAGACTCTCCTCTGTGTTCCCATAACTGCCCCCCAACACCGTTCACATCCTTACTGTCTTAGTTTGCTTTCCCCCCAAAAGCAAACCCAGAGACACTGACACAAGGACTTTGGGTGCAGGTCACTTGAGAGGGGACCCCCGGAATCACCAGGGAAAGAACAGGGAAAGGGAGACAGAGAAGGAAGCCAGTAGAGGATAAGCTTATGAGCTGATCGTTAGCATGGGCAACCAGGCTGAGTCCTCCTGGGGCTCACCTGAGTTGGGAGGGGAACCATGCCTCAAAAGGGTCCCACGGGGAGTTCCCGTCGTGGTGCAGCAGAAATGAATCCGACTAGGGACCATGAGGTTGCGGGTTCGATCCCTGGCCTCGCTCAGTGGGTTAAGGAGCTACCGTTGCTGTGAGCTGTGGTGTAGGTCGCAGACGCAGCTCGGACCCCACGTATCTGTTGCTGTGGCTGTGGCATAGGCCAGCAGCTGTAGCTCCAATTTGATCCCTAGCCTTGGAACCTCCATATGCTGAAAGTGCAGCCCTAAAAAGACCAAAAAAAGGGGGGGTGGGGTCCCACAGGAGGACAGTGAGGCTAGAGCGTTTCTCTATCAACTCCCACCCCCTACTGATAAGCACTCCCCCCTACTCAGAGGCCCCGATTCTCGGTTGCCCCTTCAGGTTCTCAAAATGAGAAGCTGAGAGGGGTGGACCCTGAGATAGAAAGTGGTCACCTGACTAGCATGGCTGCAGGTGAGCTGGGGCAGCGGGGGGAGGGGAGGGGTGTTGGTCCAGAGAGACAGAATAAATAAATAGATGGATGAATAAATGAAGAAATGAACAAACTTGGGAGTTTATGTGACTGAGTGCCGAGGGAGAGGACTGATTTTTGCTGTGCTAGGATCAAACTACAGTGCCTTTGAATGCCAGAATAAGTTGCCTAATAATTCGAGGGAACGACTTTCACACAGAACAAAATCGGCGGAAAACACAGGCGTTTCAAGTCATAAAAATCTCAAGACTCGATCAGCGGAGCTGTGCCATATCCACACTGTCTCGAGGATGAACATATCACATGGAAAACGGATGTTATTTCTGTAATTTCTCGAAGCATCAGAGAGCCTCAGAAAGTGATGCCACCCTGGTCCCTTCTCAGCCAGGGGTTTAAAAATCCATCCCCAAACTTCCTTGGAGGCCAAAGAGAGGGGCTCTTTCTTTTCCGTTTCCTTTTTTCGGTTCAAGTGCTATGAGAAGTAACAAGCAAGGCGCAACTCAAACTTCCGCGGACAGGAAGAACAAGAAGGGGCAAGTCCCGTGGCAATCGGGGCTTGTGTGCACTGCCACTGCCGTCCTCAGGTAATTGCCCGACACGCCCTCCTGGCCCAGTTTGCAGATCTGGACCGGGCAGGCCTGGCCATGAAAGTGACCTGCCCACCTGCCCCTGGGCACTCCCATGGCCTCTGCCACGCTGGCACCCAGATGGGGCCACCCTGCCCAGGCTGCCAAGGAGGAGGATGGGAATCGAGTTGCTCCCATGCCCTCTGGCCCAGGGCCAGGACCTGAACTCCCCGACGACCGGGAGTGCTCTCCTGGGCTGTCGAAGGCCCTGACTCACCTATCCCAGCTCCAATAGGTCTGGCTTCAGCAGGGACTCAACCAGTAAAGGCCTGGATGGGGACCTGCTTTCCCACTGGCCTGAGATCCAACAGCATTCTGATGTCCTTGGAAAAGTCCACTTGGAGAACTGGAGAACTCAGTTGGTCTGGAGAACTCAGCTTGCCCACCCTGAAATACAAAGTGTGATGTTCAAGGAGTTCCCATTGTGGCGCACTGGAAACGAATCTGGCTAGGAACCATGAGGTTGCGGGTTTGATCCCTGGCCTCGCTCAGCGGGTCAAGGATCCGGCATCGCCGTGAGTTGTGGTGTAGGTCGCAGACGCGGCTGCTCGGATCTGGCGTTGCTGTGGTTGTGGTGTAGGCCAACGGCTAAAGCTACAGCTGGACCCCTAGCCTGGGAATTTCCATATATTGCAGATGCAGCCCTAAAAAGACAAAAAGACTGAAAAAAAGAAAAAGTGCGATGTTCAGAAACATACAAGGAACGTAAGTCTTGCCACAGGAACTAGCCTCCCTTGGCCGCCCAGTGCAGTGGATGGGCCCCAGGCCCTTATGGAACTGAACTCTGGCCTCCCCAGGTTTGACACAGTACTTTTTTTTTTTTTTAGGGCCACACCCATGGCATATGAAGGTTCCCAGGCTAGGGGTCGAATTGGAGCTCCAGCTGCTGGCCTACATCGCAGCCACAGCAACGCCAGATCTGAACTGCATCCACGACCTACGACACAGCTCAAAGCAACGCCAGATCCTTAACCCGCTGAAAGGGGCCAGGGATTGAAACCGCAACCTCATGGATACTAGTTGGGTTTGTTACCACTGTGCCACAATGGGAACTCCTGACACAGTATTTTTCCAGCTTTTTTGCTACACTTCTAACCTCTTCGGTGACAGTCTTTTGTCCTCTCCTTGGTTGGGGAGGGGGGGTGTTCCCAGGTTTCTGTCCAAATTTATGGGTCTCCCCATCCTACCCTATCCGTTAGTGAGCTCACCAAGTTTCAATTCAGGGAACTTTTTTTTTTGAGAGTTCAAACTGTAACCGACCTTTGCACCAGTCTATTGCCTACAGCAGAACTTTCTAGGAGCTCAGTAGATGTGGACTCCTAAGTTTCTACCTATATAGCCTGACTCCCTCATGTTGCTTCTTTCTTTCTTTCCTTTTTTTTCTTGGCTGCATGTGGAATTTCCCAGACCAGGGATCGAACCCACGCCACTGCAACAACCTGAGCTGTAGCAGTGACAACGCCAGATCCTTAACTTGCTGAGCTGCCAGGAAATTCCCTGACTCCCTCATCTTGGCCTGAATCCAGCCAGAACAGAAATTTCTGCCCAAGCCATTCATCACCAGAGGACAATACTGGACAGCTACACGCTTGCCCTCTGTTTCACCATGCTGCACCGGCCAAGACTTTCCCATGTGGCCCCAATGTGCAGGGAGTGGGGGGACAGCGTGGGACACAGTTTCCTCTCAGGTCACCAAAGGTGAATCTGGTCAAAGGCCTCCTGCTTCTGGCTTGCCTTTCAACTTCAACTTTTCACCCTTTCTTGGCCGCAAGCCTAGAAAAGTGACCTCAGGACCCACTGCCACACCTCTCCTGGCCCTGCCTCCGTGTTTCTTCCCACAGTTCCTGGGAGCCAAGACCAAGGCTGGGCTTTCACTTCCTCTAGCTCATATTCACCTCCACAAAACAAGTCCCGTGGCCTGATCGATGGTGGAAGGGGTACTGTCTCCATCGTGGAAGAAATATTGTGATCTGAATTCTCTCAAGAAACTAAGCGTTGTTCCCATTATGGCTAAGGTGGGTTAAGAACCCGACTTGTATCCATGAGGACAGAGGTTTGAACCCTGGCCTCGCTCAGTGGGTTAAGGATCCGGCATCGCCGTGAGCTGTGGTGTAGGTCACAGACACAACTTGGATCTGGCATTGCTGTGGCTGTGGCGTAGGCCAGCAGCTGCAGCTCCGACTCAATCCCTAGGCTGGGAACTTCCACGTGCCGCAGGTGCCGCCCTAAAAAGACCAAAAACCTTCCTCACCTCCAAGCAAATGGCTCCTCAGCTGCCCAGGGAGAAGGCGGCCCGTAGAAATGCAAGAGAGAAAAGCCCATCACGCATTGTCTAGTGTTCCCTGGTTCAAGTGGATTTTCTCAGTTCTGCCTCACGACAACCTAGGAGGCAGTTACTATTATTTGAAGTTTACTGTTGGGAAGATTAAAGCACAGAGAGGTTATGTGACTTGTCCACATCATACAGCCAACAGAGGCAGAGCTGAGGTCCTGGGCTCAATCAGGAAATAGCCGTGTTTCCTCTTTTTGTCTCCATGATTGTATAGGCTTCGCTCTGATTCTTCTCTTTCTTCATTCACCATTGGCCAATCTCACGCCATTTTCCCTTCTAAACTCTGACTTTGCGCTTTCCTCTTCAGTCCCCCATCAAGCCCTAGGCCCAGACACCCACTATTCCATTTACTACCCCCACTTTTCATTTGGCCTTTTACTGCCAGCCCTTGCTTCCAGTACATTTTAAAAAATTTTTTTTATTTTTATTTTTTGGTCTTTTTGTCTTTTTAGGGCTGCACCTGCAGCATATGGAGGTTCCCAGGCTAGGGGTCCAATCGGAGCTGCAGCTGCCGGCCTTTGTCACAGCCACAGCAACGCAGGATCCGAGCCACGTCTGTGACCTACACAACTCAGGGCAACGCCATATCCTTAACCCACCGAGCAAGGCCAGGGACCAAACCCGCATCCTCATGGATGCTAGTCGGGTTCACTCACTGCTGAGCCACGACGGGAACTCTCACTTCCACTACATTTTTACCCAAGTGCCAGACTTCCTCCTAAAACTCTGCTTTCTTTACATCATTATAATAATCTATGGCTCCACCTCCAGACAAAAGGTATCCAGGCATTCAGGGAAGACCTCAGCCCACGTCTCCGAACCTGTCTTTCCCAGTTTCACCGTCTGGGTCAGTCTATGCAGACCCCCAAGTAGTCACAGCATATGCCATGCACATTCCCAAGCCCAGGGTGTTCCCGTGATGGCACAGTGGTAATGAACCCGATTAGTATCCATGAGGATGTGGGTTTGATCCCTGGCCTTGCTCAGTGGGTTAAGGATCAGGCGTTGCTGTGGCAGTGGTGTAGGCCAGCAGCTGTAGCTCCAATTTGACCTCTAGCCTGGGAACTTCCATATGCCGCAGGTTCAGCCCTAAAAAGCAAAAAAAAAAAAAAAAAGACACATTCCCAAGTCCACTCTCCCACCTGGAATACATCCCTTCTGTCCACATAATCCAGTGTCTCCTCCAAGGCTTGGCTCAGTTCTCCCACCCCTCCCAGGCCCCCCTGACTTCTTCTCCAAGACCACAGAGTTTGACTCTGAATTGTCCCCTAAGAGACCCCTATGTTCACCCAGTGTGACTATGAGCTCCTCAGGGACATGAGGAAGGTCATACATTTTCTTGTTAACTCACCTCTCCCCAACATTTAGTGTACTTTAGTAAAAAGGCAGCTAGGAGTTCCCGTCATGGCTTAGCAGTAACGAACCCGACTAGTATCCAAGAGGATGTGGGTTCAATCCCCGGCGTTACTCAATGGGTTAAGGATCCAACATTGCCGTAAGCTGTGGTGTAGGTCTCAGATGTGGCTCGGATCCCGTGTTGCTGTGTCTGTGGTGTAGGCTAGCAGCTGCACCTCCGATTAAACCCCTAGCCTGGGAACTTCCGTATGCTGCAGGTGTGGCCCAAAATAAAATAAAATAAAAAGGCAGCTAGTTGCTCAGGTCCTATCTCCAGACTTGCTAAATATGACTCTCCCAGGGTAGGCCCAGACATACGTATTTTTTTGGTCGTAGCCTGAGATATATTTCACATACTAAGAAATTTACCCTTTTTTTCCTCTTCCAGTTTTGTTGAGACATGATTGACATATAGGACTGAAAATTTTTTTTTTTTCTTTCTGGCCAAGCCCAAAGCATTCGAAAGTTTCCAGGCCAGGAATCGAACCCTCGCCACAGCAGAAATAACACTGGATCCCTAACCACTAGATAACCATCGAACTCCAGCACTGCCTAAGTTTAAGGTGTGAAGCATAACGATTTGACTTACATACATCATGAAATAATCATATTAAGTTTAGGGAACATCCATTATCTTAGATACAAAAGAAAAATACTTTTTTCTTGCAATGAGAAAATTCACCCTTCTAAAGTGTACAAGTCAGTGGTTTTTTTTTGTATATTCGCAGAGTTTTGCAACCATCACCACTAGCTAATTTTAGAACATTTTCATCACTCCCAAAGGAAATTCCATACCCATTAGCAGTCACCCCCCACCAACTCCCTCCTTCAGCCCCTGGCAACCACTAATCTGCTTTCTGTCTCTATGGATTTGCTTAGTCTGGAAATTTCCTTTAACAAAAATCATGCAATATGTGGTCCTCTGTGACTTGCTTCTTCACTCAGCATGTTTTTAAGGCTTATCTATGTTGTGCCAGTACTTCAATTCCTTTTAATTGCTAAATAATATTTCACTGTAGGGATAGACAACATCTTATTCATCCATTCATCTTTTACTGGATATTTGGGCTATTTCCACTTTTTGGCCATTATGAATAATGCTGCTGTGAACATTCATGGACAAGGTTTTGTGTGGACATAAGTTCTCACTTCTCTTGGGTAGATAGCTTGAGTGGAATTGCTGGGTCATAGGATAACTACGTTTAACCGTTTGAGGAACCGCCAAACTTTTTCACAGCAGCTGCACCATAGAACAAACCATCAGCAATGAGTGAGGATTCCAGTTTCTCCCATCCTGGGCTTTTTTTTTTTTTTTGTCGTTTTGCCTTATCTAGAGCCGCACCTGTGGCACATGGAGGTTCCCAGGCTAGGGGTCTGACAGGAGCTGTAGCTGCCGGCCTTCGCCACAGCCACAGCAACGCGGGATCCGAGCCGCGTCTGCAACCTACACCACAGCTCACGGCAACGCCGGATCCTTAACCCACTGAGCGAGGCCAGGGATCGAACCCGCAACCTCATGGTTCCTAGTCGGATTCATTAACCACTGAGCCATGACGGGAACTCCGGGCTTTTGTATTTTTAACACACTTCACAGGTGTAACAAAGTTTGAGCACCCCTGTGCTTTAGCCTGGAAGTCCTGCTTGTATACCATCCTGAGAGCTACCTGGGGCTACTCTGAGGTGTGTTGGTGGTGTTGGACGACCTTCTGAGACAGGAAGGAAGGCGTAGGGCGCAACCTTTAAAGAGTAACATAGCCATGGAGGCTCCACAAAAGCTGGTTAAAACAGACTAGGTCCAAGATGGCGGACGGTTTGCCTTCCAGCTGATCTTGAGCCTCCTTATACACTCATTGTAATACATTAGCTAAATGACACACCCACAGGCACCAGGACACTTCCGACGTTGACCATAAAAGGCCAAAAAGTGGGTGATGGCCCAATTCCTGAAATTCCTGTCTCTTCTCCCAAATAGTTGGAATAATCCCACTTGTTAGCCTATGAAATTACCCAGTCCAAAAAAAAAAAAAAAATTACCCAGTTCATCAAAACTAATCACCTCCACACCCTGTGGCTTCTTGCTTTTGGAGATGGCCCACACTCTTATCTCGGTCAATAAATTTACTTCTTACCTATCACTTTGCCTCTCGTGGAATTCCTTCCGCACCAAGGCATGAAGAACCTGAGCTTCATGAAGTCCTGAGAGTCAGGTGTGGGGTTTCAGCTGAGAAACTGTGGGTTTGGGTCCCCTCGTGAACCCGAGATTGTGAGTTCAAGTCCCAGCTGAGGGGAGACTGGGCTCGGGTCCCAGCCCGACGTGTGCGGTTTGACTCGTGCGGAGATTCGCCATCTTGGGGGCGGAGCAAATGGCGTGACTAGGAGCGTGACGCCCAGGTGCCAACACTAAAGGCTCAGGCAACTGCGTGCTTAGATTTAGGAGGAGGTAACTGGGCTGGAGAAAAGGCCTGAGACCAAGCCAGGTCCTGACTTAGCCTTTGAATTGCTATTTCTGTGTGACTGGGTCACTTCGCCTCCCCTGGATGCCCCTGTTGTGTCAAAAAAAAAAAAAAAGAGAGGATGGTATCTGCTCCCCCACCCCCAGTAAGATGCTGTTAGGTTAAAGTTAGCTAATTGAAAGCATCTGGTGCAAGTTCTGAGCAACTCCTTTGCGTGATTACGGTATTATCTCTGTCTTGTCCTCGGGGGAACCGGAGGGCGTGGTCGATGGGTCAGGCGATGCCTCGATTTTCCGATTTTCCGGACTGACCCAGCAGTTATGATTTCTTTCCGAGAGCCACAGCCACGGTTTAAGTCCCCGCCCCCTGCGGCTTTAAAGGACTAAAATAAACAGGAAGTTTCCATTTCATCCAGATTTCACAGGAGGCTTGGGCGGCATGTGACTTTTGCTGTCCAGCTCCTTATCTCTCTGGAAAGACCTTTCAGGCTGAGGTGTGGCTCCTTTGTACTCACGGCAAAGCGTCATCTGTTTTGCTTGTTTGATTCTTGGTTTGTGGATGTGGGTTTTTTCTCCCTACATAAGTTCCTGTCCAGAAGTGATCTAGTGTTGCCCCCCCCCACCAACACACGCTTTTCCAACCTCCAGAGAACAGGTGCTGAAATCACAGGGTTAAAATTCATAGCAAAGCCCACCACCCCGATCTTGTTACAAATCCTGGCGCAGCTATTTGTGTGGGATGCTGACAGTTGTTATTCAGAAGCTCTGTTCCCGGTAACAGTAAGAGTGTTTCTTTGAACCAAGTGAAACCTTAGTCCCTTAAACAACTGAAGGCTGTTTTCTTGCCTTGTCCGGCACCAGCTCCCTGTGGGGTAGGTCAGAGTGGAGACCGGGGTTTCCTTTGTTAACGGGCTTGTGCCCGAGTCCCAGGGGGCACTGAGCCAGGGTCACTGCCTGTCAGTCAAAGGGTGGAAGGAGGTGGGGGTGGGGCGGGGGGTGTCACCACTGTACGCGCGGGAATTGGGGTTTTGTTTCCTCTCTGCCACGGAGAGACCGGCAGATATCTGCGATGGGTCTACGTGGAAATAGTCATTGAGAATAAACAGCTGTTGGGAGCCGACAGCCATCACAGATAGCCCCCGGGCAGGCCTCCCTTCTCCTGCTTCCTGGAATTGTAGTCCTTGGCTGGGAGATGAGCAGATGGTATAAGTTCATTTGCGGCTTTGGAATGAAGACTTTTTTTTTCCCCTTTTTAAATAGAAAAACGAATGGATTCCTCACTGGGCAGCTGCCCGAGTCCTTTGTTACATTTTCTCAAGCCCTTGTGTGTTTCTCAAGTCGCCTCCTCATCCCAATCTCCGTCATAAATAAATAAATAAGGCCATCGGAAGCTCTGATCCTTTCCTTCCCAGAAATCAGATGAGTCACCCAGCTCCTCAGCCTCCTTGCTCCCAGAAGCCAGTGAGAGTGTAGCTAGAGGGGACTCGGGCCTTGAGGGAAATGCAGGTGCGACTTTTTTTGTTTTTTGTATTTTTGCCTGTTTATCTAGAGCCGCACCCGCGGCATATGGAGGTTCCCAGGCTAGGGGTCTAACAGGAGCTGTAGCCGCTGGCCTTCGCCACAGCCACAGCCACAGCAACGCGGGATCCGAGCCACGCCTGCGACCTACACCACAGCTCACGGCAACGCCAGATCCTCAACCCACTGAGCAAGGCCAGGGATCGAACCCGCAACCTCACGGTTCTTAGTCGGATTCATTAACCACTGAGCCAAGAAGGAAACTCCCAGGTGCGACTTTTGACACCGGCCTGCTCGGCAGTCTTCTGGCTTTTTGAGAACAGAGGTCCAGTCCCAGGAGGGGGCGGGGGACTTCTGTTCCTGACTGGAACACTCAAGGGACCATCTCCTAAAAGGGCTGAGAAACTTCCCAGAGCTCTGAGGAAAAGCATGCAAGGGTGTCCTCGCCCCAGCTGAACCTACCGGCTCAGCCCTGAAGATCAGAGGTCACAGAGGTGCTCAGGGTCCAAGCCGCGTCTGCGACCTACAGCACAGCTCACGGCAACACTGGATCCTCAACCCACGGAGCAAGGCCAGGGAGTGAACCCGAGCCCTCATGGATACTAGCCGGGTTCATTACTGCTGAGCCACGATGGGAATTCCAACAATATATGTTTTAAAAGAACTAGTTGGGGGAGTTCCCGACCTGGCTTACAATAAATGTCCTATAACCAGATTTACAATGGGGATCAACATTTTGAAATGCATAGAAATACCAAACTGCTAATGTTGTGTAACAGGAACTAACATAATGCTGTATATCGATTATACTTCAAAAACAAATTTGTAAAAAAACTCAGATTTGGTTTTTTTTTAATTTTATGGCCACACCCACAGCATATGGAAGTTCCCAGGACTGGGACTGAATCCGAGTCATAGCCAGATCCCCCTGTGCCAGGCCGAGGATCAAACCTCCTCCTCTGCAGGAACTCAAGCTGCTGCAGTCAAATTCTTAACCCACTGCATCATGAGGGGAACTCCTGAAGTAACTGCTTTCTATCCTGCTTCTTTCACTAAATGCAACTGAAAATCCTGGGAAGGGCTGGTGCCATCTTGAGCTTAGTCCATCCACCTCTGATACCTTAATAAATCTCTCTTGCTTTACCAAAATAATAAAATTTTGAAAAAAAAATATCCTGGGAAGAATGCATAGAGCAGCTTATCTGAGGACTCTGAAAAGAAAATGGTGAGAAGCAGACTGGGAGAGTATACTAAGACTCAAAGTATGGCCAAGAGTGAGATTCCTGGGCTTTTTTTTTTTTTTTTACTTCCCATATCTCCTGACCTGGATTAAGGCAATACAAATGCCAGAATTATACACCAGATGTGCTATGAAAGAGCTTCACATAAGTGTTCTCTTTCTGGTCCATGGAATGGGAAGGGGAACCCTACAGGACAGAGAGAGTGGGAAAATATCCTTTATCTCTAACCCCAAGCATCACACAAGCCCCAAGCTGCCGGCCTTCACCACAGCAACGTGGGATCCAAGCCGCGTCTGCAACCTACACCACAGCTCACAGCAACGCCAGATCCTTAACCCACTGAGCAAGGCCAGGGATCGAACCCACAACCTCATGGTTCCTAGTCGGATTCGTTAACCACTGAGCCACGACAGGAACTCCCTCGCTGCTGCTTTTTTGATTCTTCGATATGTCCTTCTGCAGCTTGACCTTGTAAGCAAAGAGTCACTGGAATTATGTGGCAGAGCAAGGAGACTAAGGCCCAGGCTTTCTAACCACCAGACTAGGACTGGGGCTCTTTTGAAGCTGAGGAATATGGACCAATTGCAAAGAGAAGGGAACATGAGAAAGGAATAAAATAAAGTTGTGCATAAAATCCTGAGTTCAACCTCACGCTCCAACTATATGGCCTTTATTCTAAAGAGTCAATACCAAAGGTTTTGACAACTGAGCTGTGGAGCAGAACACTGTCTAGTATCCATATTGGGTGGCACACATGTGGAACACTGCAAGATGTTTGAAAATGAAACTGACTTTGGAAACACAGCCTACAGAAGATGGGTCATAACTTGTAGCCTAATCCTACCTGAATCGATTACCTGCTAAAAGAGTCAAGCAAACAACAACAACAACAAAAATCAACATTTTCCATAGGATTCAAGCAAGACTCGGAGTCTGATAACATAATATTCAAATGTCCAGGATATAATGCAGAATGACTCGGCATATGAAAAAGCAAGAAAATCTCAGTAACTCACAAGGGAAAAGGTAATCAATAGATGCCAACCCTGAGGTGACCCAGGTGCTAGAAATATCAGAAAACACTTTGAAGCCGGTATTATAACCATGCTCCAAGGAATATGAGCAAACACTCTTGGAACAATAGAAAGTGTCAGTAGAAAAGAATAGAAGCTGTAAAAATAAACCAAAAAGAAGACATTTTAGGACTAAAAAGTAGAATAACTGAATAAGAAATACAAATTTGCTGGATGAGTTCAATAAAAATGGAGATAACAGAGAAAAGAGTCAATGAACTTGAAGCTAGATCAACAGAAATTATCTGATCTGAACGACAGAGGGAAAAAGATTCTATAAACAAAAAAGTAAACAAACCTCAAGGATTAGGACAAAGGTCTAAGATTCATGCCATTGGAGACTTAGAAGGAAAAGAGAAGGATCATGGTTCAGAAAAAAAATGTTTGAAGAAATAATATCTGAAAACTTTGCCAATTTGAGAGTAAAGATTTTAAAAGTTTGGAAAAACCAAAACATAAACTCAAAGATATCCACCCCAGTCACATCATAACCAAACTTCTGAAAATCAAAGACAAGAAAAATGTAAAGCCAAGGAAAACAATGCATTGCATATGGGGGAATAATTATTAAAATGACTGAAGATTTCTTATTAGAACATAAGGCCAAAAGTTTAAAAAATAACAATTTTAAGTGCTGAAAGAGAACTGTCAACCCAGAATTCTATATCCAGCCTTCAGGGATGGAAGCAAAATTAAGACATTCTCAGATGAAGTAAGCTAAGAGAATATGCCACTACCAGTCTTGTTCTAAAAGGAATTCTTCAGACAGAAGAGAAATGAAACCAGAAGGAAATAGGAACCTTTAGAAATGAAGGAAACGAAATAGAAATGGCAAATATTGGAGTAAATATGAGAGTTTTTTTCTCATGTTACATTCTTTAAAATACACAGGATAGTTGAATGTAAAAATCGGAGCACTTCGTGGGGGAATTTTTAATGTACATAGATATAATATATATGATAACTACAACATGAGAGAGTAAATGGTCTTATATGATGGTAAGACTCCTATATTCCTTTTGAAGTGGTAAAAATATTAGTTCAAACTAGACTTTGAAAATGTATGGACATGTATGTGTAACAATCCCTACAGCAACCATTTTTAAAAATATACAATGAAATATAGTAAAGAATCCAATTAATAAGTTGAACTAGAATGTTTAAAAATACTCAAACAACCTAAAAGAAGGCATAAAAGGAGAAACAGAAGAACAAATAAGATAGGGAACGACAGAAAACAACATGATAATTCTAAATCTAAATGTATCCGTAACTACATTAAATGTAAGTGATTTAGGGGAGTTCCCATCGTGGCGCAGTGGTTAACGAGTCCAACTAGGAACTATGAGGTTGCGGGTTTGATCCCTGGCCTTGCTCAGTGGGTTAAGGATCTGGCGTTGCCGTGAGCTGTGGTGTAGGTCACAGACGTGGCTCGGATCCCGCGTTGCAGTGGCTGTGGTGTAGGCCGGCAGCTACAGCTCCTGTTAGACCCCTAGCCTGGGACCCTCCGTGTGCCGCGGGTGCGGCCCTAAAAAGACAAAAAAAAAGTAGTAAAAGTCTTACTCTTCACCCCACTTCAACAACAGTCATCTCATGGCCAAACTTGTTTCATCTATACCTTAATCCATTTCCTCCTTCAATTATTTTCAAACAAGCAAACAAAAAAATTATTTTCAGACAACTCCCAGACATCACTTCATCTCATCAGAAAACATGTATCTGTCTCTAAAAGTTAAGGAGCCCCCCTCAAAAACTTAACTGCGCTACTATTATCACATTTAAAAGAAAACTATCATAATTTCTAATATCAAGGTGCTTGCAAGAATTAGCAAGTAAAATGTATGACTCAGAGAATTTTAGAAGAGTGACGGTAATTATCACAGAGTCATTGGCTCTTGATTGGTTGTTTTTGTTTTGTTTTGTTTTCTTTTTAGGGCCGCACCCACGGCATGTGGAGGTTCCCAGGCTAGGGGTCAAATCAGAGCTGCAGCCACCGGCCTACACCACAGCCACAGCAACGCGGGATCCAAGCCGCGTCTGCGACCTACACCACAGCTTACGGCAACGCCGGATCCTTAACCCACTGAGTGAGGCCAGGGATCGAACCCGCAACCTTATGGTTCCTAGTCGGATTCGTTTCTGCTGAGCCACGATGGGAACTCCTCAGTGTGTATTTTTGACCTCATGGTTACAGATGGGTTCCTGCCCCTCTGGGTGTTACATTCCAAGTCTAGAAAAGAGAAAAATAGTAGATCCAGGAGTTCCTGTTTTGGTGCAGGGGAAATGAATCTGACTAAGAACCATGAGGTCGGCGGGTTCGATCCCTGGCCTCACTCAGCAGGTTAAGGATCCGGCGTTGCCGTGAGCTGTGGTATAGGTTGCAGACATGGCTCGGATCCCGCGTTGCTGTGGCTGTGGTGTAGGCCAGCAGCTGTAGCTCCAATTCCTGCGAACCTCCATATGCTGCGGGTGTGGCCCTAAAAAGCAAAAAAAAAAAAAAAAATTCCGAAAGTCTTCTTGTGAGGTTTTGTTGGTGAAGGGACACTCAGCACAGGGACTTTAGCCTCCATCTCACTGACCAGAACTGGGAGACAAGGCGATCTGAGCTGTGAGGGAAGCTGCAGAACCAAGTATTCTTAGAGAAGCACATCCATCTAGAGCCAAATTAGAATTCTGTTAGTAAGGAGAGTGCAAAGGGACGTGTCATGGGGTGGGGGTGGGGGGACAGAATGGAGCCAGAGAGGCAGCCGTTTCCGTGGTCTGGGATGAAGGCAGCAGGAAGCGAAAGGACAGCAGACGTGAGCAATGTTTAGAAATGATGAGGCAGCCTTAGGGAACCGGCTGGTGGAGAGAGGTGGTGAAATGAGGTGTCAGGGTGGCTCTGAGCTGCCGCCCTGGGAGGGTAGAGGGAGGATTAGGGGGGAGGGGCAAGGTTTAATTTCTCGTGACAGTCCTGACTATTTACTATGATATGTCCACTGAAACCATGGGATCATAATGCGGCACTTTACATACGTCGTCCCTTAATTATTACAAAAAAGTGTATAAGGACAGCCACTGTTATTCTTACTTCACAGTAGAGAAAGGTGTGACTCAGCGGTGAAGGCGCTTGCTGAAGGTCACGGTCAGTGGCGTGGTGTTCTCTGGCACAGAAAGAGACAGAATCTTACTTTTATTTTATTTTTTTGCAGTGGGTTTATTTATTTATTTATTTTGCTTTTTAGGGCCCCACCCACAGCATGTGGAGGTTCCCAGGCTAGGGGTCCAATAGGAGCTGTAGCCGCCAGCCTACACCACTGCCACAGCAACATGGGATCCGAGCTGCGTCTGCAACCTACACCACAGCTCACGGCAACGCCGGATCTTTAACCCACTGAGCAAGGCGAGGGATCGAACCCGCAACCTCATGGTTCCTAGTCGGTTTCGTTAACCACTGAGCCATGACGGGAACTCCAACATCTTACTTTTAAGAAGTAAAAGTGATTTCTGGCTATAGGCCCTTTCTTGGCAGCAAGGCAGTGAGGGAGGATGGCTCTCAGTACAGGAATCTCAAGGGAATCAGGCAGCCAGTATCTACCTAGAGTGTGCTGCATTTAATGACCAGGAGAGAGTGGAAGCCCAGCCCTTTGTGACCTGTCCCTCACAAACCAGAATTGAGGTGGTCAAAGAAGAGTCATCAGCCCCAGTGTCTCCTGCCCCACCTTTCATGGGCAAGAGACTAGCTCAGGGCCCTGTCGGAGACTGCACACCTTTCCTGTAGGGCTTCCTTGGTACTTTAATAGAGTAGTTAGGAATGTCAGGGAGGGCCTCTCCAAAGAGGTAACCTTTGAGTGGAGACCTGAATGAGTAGGAAACAGCTATGAGAAGAAAGGCGGTTCTAGCAGACAGGATCGTGTTG
>PVHT020000193.1:7537337-7589914 GCA_004024745.2 Catagonus wagneri
GGCATATGGAGGTTCCCAGGCTAGGGGTCAAATCGGAGCTGTAGCCGCCGGCCTACACCACAGCCACAGCAATGCCAGATTTGAGCCAGGTCTGCGACCTACACCACAGCTCACGGCAATGCCGGATCCTTAACCCACTGAGCGAGGCCAGGGATCGAACCCACAACCTCATGGTTCCTAGTCAGATTGGTTTCTGCTGCGCCACAACGGGAACTCCTGAAAAATGTTTATAGTGTGCTATTTTCTGTGTAAAATTAAGGAGAAAATATATTCGTATATTGCTACATTTACATGTGGACACTCTGGAAGGATATACGAGTTAACTAATATATGGTTACTGGTTGGGATGGGGGCAGCTGGAAATAAAACTTCACTGTATAACTTCACATATTACGTGAAATAAATGAATGTATTATCTACATAAAATATTAAATAATTAAAAGACATGCTATCCAAAGCCATGAAGATGGGTGAAAGCACCTAGGAAGAGACTGGAGGTAGAGAGATTGCTTAATGACTGAACTCTGGTGCTCTCCAATACTTGGGAAGGAGGAAAAGGACTCAGCAAGAGACTGGAGGACGAGGAAAACCAGACAAGTGTGAGCTCATGGGAACCTTAGGACAAAAAGGTCAGTAAGGCTGTGCTCAGTGTGTCAAGCGCTGGCTGCTGAAAGTCTAGTAAGATGAGAGAGAATAGGTGACTATGACTTTAACAAGAGCCACTTCTGCGGAGTAACTGGGGGTGGGGTGGGGTGGAGCTAATTAGAGTAAAAGAAAAACAAAAGAGGTAAGGAAGGAGACACAGTGAATTTCAGATTTTGCAGAAGTGGGACAAGGCGTGGGGAGAAAAATGGAGTAGAAAGCTGGAGAGAAACAGATCAAGAGAGGGCTTTGAGATGGGAGATGTTTTTTTCTTTTGTTTGGTTCCCCCATGGCGTGCAGAAGTTCCCAGGCCAAGGACTGAACCTGTGCCACAGAGACATTGCAGTATCCTTAACCGCTAGACCACCTGGGAATTCCAGATGGGCGATATTAAGCGAATGGTCTGGAAGAGAGGTCAATACGGATGATACACTAATAGATGAGAGACCAGACCACCACAGCTTTAGGTTCTTGAGAAAGGCACAAACAGAAGTTTGAGATTTAAACAGGAGCCCTCCACTAGGAAGTAATGGAAAGCTTGTGAGAGTAGATAAAGACACAATATGGCCAGAGGTAATACTAGTTCCTTTCCTTTTTTTTTTTGGCCTTATCTAGGGCCACACTCGTGGCATATGGAGGTTCACAGGCTAGGGGTCTAACAGGAACTGTAGCCGCCGGCCTTCGCCACAGCCACAGCAACGCAGGATCCGAGCCACGCCTGCGACCTACACCACAGCTCACGGCAACGCCAGATCCTTAACCCACTGAGCAAGGCCAGGGATCAAACCCACAACCTCACGGTTCTTAGTCGGATTCGTTAACCACTGAGCCACAACGGGAACTCCCTGGTCTTTCTCTCTTTTTAGGGCGGCACCTGAGGCATATGAAGGTTCCCAGGCCAGGGGTCCAGTCGGAGCTGTAGCCTCCAGTCACTGCCACAGCCACAGCCACAGCCACAGCCACAGCCATGTGGGATCTGAACCACATCTGCGACCTACACCACAGCTCAATGCCAGATCCTTAACCTGCTGAGCGAGGACAGGGACTGAACCTGCGTCCTCATGGATGCCAGTTAGTTTTGTTAACCGCTGAGCCACGACAGAAATTCCCAAAACAAATCATTGTTTGATCTCTTCTAGTAGATAACATAACCATAGGAACCATCCCCTATCGATGAGCTTCTAGAAAGCCACAAGATAAGAGGATAACTCAAATTCCCTGTAGAATGAGATAAAACTTTAAGAGTTGTATTCCACCCAAGTCCTAAGCGGGAAATGAATAACATTACTTGGGTTGTTGTGCTGCCAAAGTTTAGGACAAATTTTTTAGAAAACAATTAAATATAAATTCCCATCTCAAGGTATTCCACCTTGTTTGATAAAAAACCACGACAAGGGAGTTCCCGTTGTGGCTCAGTGGTTAACAAATCCGACTAGGAACCATGAGGTTGCGGGTTCGATCCCTGGCACAGCTCAGCAGGTTAACGATCTGGTGTTGCCGTGAGCTGTGGATTGGCATAGACCAGCAGCTGTAGCTGTAGCTCCAATTCGACCCCTGGCCTGAGACCCTCCATATGCCGCGGGTGCGGCCCTAAGATGACAAAAAAGGCAAAAAAAAAAACCCTATAAATGGAATATAAACTTAAAAATTTTTGAATCACTAGGGTGTACCCCTGAAACATATACTATTGCACATCAGTTATACCTCAATTAAAATACATGTTTTAGGACTTCCCTGGTGGCTCAGCAGGTTAAGGATCTTCTAGCACATATACAAAATTTTATAGTTGACATAGTAAAAATGTCAGTTCTCTCCTTAATTGATCTATAGCTTCAGTGCAATTACCATCAAAATCCCAGCAAGATTTTTTGTAGATACAAAAAACTTAATCTAAAATTTATTTGGAGGAGTTCCCGTCGTGGCTCAGTGGTTAACAAATTCGACTAGGAACCATGAGTTTGGGGGTTCGATCCCTGGCCTTGCTCAGTGGGTTAAGGATCTGACATTGCTGTGAGCTGTGGTGTAGATCGCAGACACGGCTCAGATCTGGCGTTGCTGTGAGCTGTGGTGTAGGTTGCAGATGCGGCTTGGGTCCCCCATTGCTGTGGCTGTGGTGTAGGCCGGCAGCTGTAGCTCCAATTAGACCCATAGCCTGGGAACCTCCATATGCCACGGGTGTCGCCCTAAAAAGCAAAATAAAAAATAAAAAGATAAAATTTATTTAGCAAGGCAAAGAAACTAGAATAGCAAAAACAATTCTGAAATAGAACAAAGCAGGTAGATTTACCATATAGGTAGAAATAATTGAAACAGAGTTGCATTTGTGGAAGGATAGACCAATGAAACAATAGAGAACCTAGAAATAGACCCACACAAGGATGGCCAGCTGATTTTTCACAAAGTTGCAGAAGCAATTCAATGGAAGAGGGACAGTCCTTTGAACAAATAGTGCTAGAATAATTGAACATCAATAAATTAAAAAGTAAACCTCGGAAAATAAACAAATGGGGCTTAATTAAATTTAAAATTTTCTGCACAGCAAAGGAAACCCTAAACAAAACAAAAAGACAACCCACAGAATGGGAGAAAATATTTGCAAATGACTCGACGGACAAGGGATTAATCTCCAAAATTTACAAACACCTCCTACAGCTCAATACCAGAGAAACAAGCAATCCCATCCAAAAATTGACAGATCTAAACAGACAGTTACCCAAAGAAGATATACAGATGGCCAAAAAACACATGAAAAGATGTTCAACATCACTCGTTATTAGAGAAATGCAAATCAAAACCCCTAGGAGGTACCACCTTACACGGGCCAGAATGGCCATAATCAAAAAGTCTACAAACAATAAGTGCTGGAGAGGGTGTGGAGAAAAAGGAACCCTATTACACTGTTGTTGGGAATGCAATTGGTGCAACCACTGTGGAAAACACTATGGAGATTCCTTAGAAAACTCAAAATAGAATTATCATTTGATCCAGCAATCTCACTCCTGGGCATCTGTCCAGAGAAATCCATGATTCAAAAAGACACATGTACTCCAGTGTTCACAGTGCTCATTGCAGCACTCCATACAACAGCCAAGTCGTGGAAACAACCTAAATGCCCATCAACAGAGGAGTAGATAGGGAAGATGTGGTACATACACACAATGGAATATTACTCAGCCATTAAAAGGAACGAAATAACAGCATATATAGCAATATGGATGGACCTAGAAATTATCAAGTGAAGTGAAACCAGTCAGACAATGAGACACCAACATCAAATGCTACCACTTACATGTGGAATCTGAAAAATGGACCCAATGAACTTTGCAGAACAGAAACTGACTCACAAACTTTGGAAAACTTATGGTTTCCAAATGAGACAAGTTGGGGGGGTAGGGGGGTACACTGAGGGTTTGAGATGGAAATGCTATAAAATTTGGTTGTGATGATTTTTGTACACCTCTAGTTGTAATAAAATTCTTTAATTAAAAAAAAAAAGTAAACCTCAGAGTTCCCCTTGTGGAGCAGTGGAAACGAATCTAACCAGTATCCATGGGGATGCCGGTTCAATCCCTGGCCTCACTCAGTGAGCTGTGGTGTAGGTCTCTGACGTGGATAGGATCTCACATTGCTGTGGCTGTGGCATAGGCCAGCAGCTGTAGTCTGATTTGACCCCTAGCCTGGGAACTTCCATATGCCGTGGATGTGGCCACAAAAAAAAAAAAAAAGGTAAGCCTCGATCTAAACCTCACACCTTAAAATTTGAGTCAAAATAGACCATAGATTTAAATGTAAAATGATAACGTTATTAGAAAAAATAGGAGAAGAGTTCCTTTCATGGCACAGCAGAAACGAATCCATCTAGGAATCATGAGGTTGCAGGTTCGATCCCCGGCCTCACTCAGTGGGTTAAGGATCTGGCATTGCCATGAGCAGTGGTGTAGGTCTCTGACATGGATCAGATCTCACATTGCTGTGGCTGTGGCATAGGCCAGCAGCTGTAGCTCCAATTTGACCCCTATCCTGGGAACCTCCATATGCTGCAGGTGCGGCCCTAAAAAGCAAAAAAAGAAAAAAAAATAGAAGAGAATCTTTTGGATCTAGGGCTAAGATTTCTTAGACATAACATCAAAAGCAAGACTCACTAAAGGAAATACTGATAAATTGGACATCAAAAATTTTAATGTTTTTTAAAAATTGAGTGTTTATTCTGCAAAAGACCCTGTAAAGAAGATGAAAAGACAAGCTACAGACTGGGAGAAAATCTTTGCAAATTGCATATGTGACAAATGATTTGTACCCAGAATATATAAAAACTCTCCAAATTTAGCAGTAAAAAGCCATCAATTAAATTTTAAAATGGCAAGGAGTTCCCGTCGTGGCTCAGTGGTTAACGAATCTGACTAGGAACCATGAGGTTGCGGGTTCAATCCCTGGCCTTGCTCAGTGGGTTAAGGATCCGGGGTTGCTGTGAGCTGTGGTGTAGGTTGTAGATGTGGCTCAGATCCCACGTTGCTGTGGCTGTGGTGAAGGCCAGCAACTACAGCTTCTGTTAGTCCCCTAGCCTGAGAACCTCCATATGCCTCAGGTGCGGCCCTAGATAAGGCAAAAAGACCAAAAAAAAAAGTTTTAAATGGCAAAAGACACACGTGTATTTTACCAAAGAGAATATAAGGATAGCAAATAAACCCATGAATAGATTCAACACCACTAGCCATTAGGAAAATGCAGATGAAGACCACAATGAGATACCACCTCACACCAATTACAACAGCCAAAGTAAAATGTGAAAATACCAAAGGCTGGTGAGGATGCTGAGAAACTGGATCTCTCACGTGCATTGCTGGTGGGAATGTAAAATGGTATAGCCACTCTGGAAAATGGTTTGGCAGATTTTTAAATATAACTAACCTTATTATCTAGCAATTGTATTCCTGAGCATTTATGCCAGAGAAGTGAAAACTTACATCCACACAAAAACCTGTGCACAAATGTTCATAGCAGCTTTAATCTGCAATAGCCAAAACTGGGAAACAAGCCAAATGTTCTTAAATGGCTGAATGAATAAACAAACCATGGAACTTCCATACTACTCAGCAACAGAAACAGACTATTTGCAACAACTTGGATTGCTCTCAAGAGCCTTAGCTAGTGACACAAAGCCACTCTCAAAGGGTCATATACAGAACAATTCCATTTGTATAACAATTTTGAATTGATGTATTAGAGATAGAAAACAGAAGAGTGGTTGCCAAGGGTTAGTGACAGGTGGGGAGGCAGGAAGGGGGACAAATGTGACTATAAAGAGGTAGCATGAGGCAGATCTTGGTGATGATGGAACAGTGTGGAGGTGGTTACACAAATCTGCACGTGATAAAACTGCATAGAATTATATGCACAAGTCCATGTAAAACTGTCGAAATCAGAATAAGTTCTGTGGATTGTACCAATATCAATTTCCTGGTTTCAATGTACCACAGTTATGCCAGATGGAAACTAGGTGAAGAAGGGTACACAGGATTTCTCTACTTTTTTTTTGTTATTTTATTTTTTCTCTGTACTACTTTCAAAACTTCCTGTGAATCTATAATCTTTACAAATATTTTAAAAACCTAAGTTGTAATAAAACATATATTCTAATTGTATACAATTTTTTCAGTACAGGAAAACAAGCAGCAAAAAATCTTTTTTTTTTTTTTTGTCTTTTATGTGGAGCCGCACCCGCGGCATATGGAGGTTCCCAGGCTAGTGGTCTAACAGGAGCTGTAGCTGCCGGCCTTCGCCACAGCCACAGCAACGCGGGATCTGAGCCGCATCTGCAACCTATACCACAGCTCACGGTAACGCCGGATCCTTAACCCACTGAGCAAGGCCAGGGATTGAACCCGCAACCTCATGGTTCTTAGTCGGATTTGTTAACCACTGAGCCACGAAGGGGAACTCCAAAAAATCTTTTAATTTCAACCAGAAGCAAGTGCTGTCATTATTTTAGCAATTTCCTTCTAGTCTTCCACGTATTTTCCAATTCGTTGAGATCATTCTGTACTCAAATTGTAACCTACTCTTTCTTCCACTCATTATAGCAATTATTTACTCCATATCCCTAGTAATTATAAATGGCAGCTTAATATTCTGAGTACAATATATAAAATTACTTTAAACATTCATATACCTCCAATTCTAGCTAGAAGGAATGGGGTGAACAAAAGCTAAGGCAGAGGCAGAGTATGGGACGTGTCTGGACAACACCACATTCGGCTACTATTTAAGGCACGAGGAAGAAGTTAAAAGCTGCAAAGGTAGACTAGTACCAAACCACAGGGCCACGTAATAAGATGCCTTTTGTTTAGCAAAATTATAATTTGGAATATAGGGCTGCTTCTGCCATGAAGCACCCGAAGCATGATAACAGTAATTCAAAGTTTGGGAACACTGGGGTTAATAGTTGTAGACTGTTGCCTTTGGGATGGAAAAGCAAGGAGATCCTGCTGTATAGCACCAGAAACTATGTCTATATATGTAGGTGTAACCAGGTCACCACATTGTACAGTTGGAAAATTGATAGAAAACTGTAAACCAGCTATAATGAAAAAATAAATAAGTTTGGGAACAGAGGATAAAGGGTAGAGAACAGTAGGCTCCGTACCTAATTTTTGCTGCATCAGCATTAACTAGTGAGCTTTAGTAACAAAAACAAAAGCAGGAGTTCCCTGGTGGCCAGTGGGCGAAGGATCTAGCATTGTCACTGCAACAGCTCTGGTAGCTGTTGTGGTGCCAATTCAGTCCCTGGTCCCAGAACTTCCACATGCCCTAGATGCATCCAAAAAAAAAAAACAAAAACAAAAAAAAACATTACTGGAACTGGACATTCATCCACAAAAAACCTTAGTGTCACAATGCTAACAGGCTATACCTAGTGATCCTTTGAAGAGGAAGGAAATTAGGGATGTGGTTGAGTGCCCATAGGATAGAGATAGCACCGGTATGTTATTCTTTATCCAGCTACCAGTTCATTAGCATTGTTTCCACTTCAGGGTTGTGAATAATGCTATGAACATGTGCATGCAAACCTAAGTTGTAGAATTCTCTAAGGAGAATTGATGAGTCATATCAACTGTTTAACTCTTGAGATGTCGCTTCTTAAAATAGATGTGTTGGTCTGTTTTCTCTCATGTTTCCAAGTCACAAAATATTCTTCCACAATTTAAACATAGTGCTGTGTCAAAATAATCTTATTTTTGGAATTCTTCTAGAGACAACCCAGTCAGGTATAGGTAGGGAAGAGGGAAAAAAAAAAGAAACCAGCGATGAAATGAAATGGAAAATAGTCACTATAGAATAAAGCCACATTAGAAACAAGAGCAAACATGCTGAAAAATAGACTATAAACATGAGGACAAGAAGCAAGGGTTTTAAACATACCCATGTTCAATGAGAACATAATGTTGAAAAATGTTGAGAAAAAAGCCCCCCAAACTAAAGCTATAACTGCAGTGAATGATACTTCTGCATTATGGTGGGTGTGGGGGGTAAGACCAGTCAACATCCAGATATCGTTACCGAGCTTCAGAATGTCTGTGACCAGTTCAACCAGGTCACTTAAGAGGCAAGGGAAAAGGGCCAGCCATCTCTAAGCATAAAGACATTGGATGTTTTCAAACATGCTTCCCGTAAATCCTTTATTGAAAAAAATTACCTGATACTGAAATTTAGCTAAAAGATGGGAAGAATGAGCCCAGGAACACTTTTAAAAAGTGGGGTTAGAGCAATGACAGCTCTATTTAATGTATTTAAATATATCACTTGAACTACAGAAATATAGTAAATAAACTTGGGTAATCATCTCCTAGACTAGAAATAATCTCAAGAATTTAGGCAGTTCCCCCAGAGATTAAGTGTTTACACCTCATAACTTACATAAAGGGGACCTTGAACCACCCTTAGAATCCAGTTTCACTGTTAATAATGAATCACTTTCAGCCTAGACTCTTCAACCTAGCCATTCTAACACCTCTTTCCAATCAGCTTCTGATTAAGTTGACTCAACTACCTTCCTCTTTCCTACCTCCAAAATCAATGTGGCAAATTAAGCTCCAAAATTCTGTCCTAAAAATTTAGGGTTGTTGTTTTAAAATGACTGAACCAAGTATTTCTTTACAATACAAAAATGTTCTTAACCATACTGTAAAACCAGAACCAGTACAACAAAAGGTGAATACCCGTTCTTTCATTAGGCAGAGCCATAACAAAGTGCCAACATCTGGCCACTTTAAACCGCTACCCTCGGCCAGAGTAACTGTTTCATATGGTTCGACATATCTTCTTAGAAGTTATTCAGTTATGACTCTCATATCATCTCTTGTTAATTTGTAGCAGCTGCAGGCAACAATGTGTGGTAAAACTGGATGTCAGCAAAGAAATCTATAAGACACACCCCTGCTACCTCTTATCACCCTGACCCCAAATACGTTCTTGATCCCTAAGTACATACCCCTTGTTAAGATTACTAACATACACTGACTTACCCAAATTCCTTCTTCCATGGTCCAACCACCCTTTGTATCAAGTGCTTCCAACGAGAGATCCCCACTCAAATCTGTACATCAGAAATACCTTTGGCACAGTGGGTTAAGGATCCTTGTCAGGGCAGTGGCTCAGGTCACAGCTGTGGTCTGATCCCTGGCCTGGAGACTTCCACATACTGCAGGCATACCATGCCCCCCCACCACCAAAAAAAGAAAAAAACACACCTGAATATCAGTAAAGACATTTTATATTTCCATATATTACAAAAATCCTTTTCCACTGCATTCCAAATGCCTTTTTTTTTATGGCTGCACCTGCAGGCATATATAAGTTCCCAGGCTAGGGGACAAATCAGAGCCATAGCTGCCAGCCTATGCCATAGCCACAGCCACAATGTATTGGATCCTTAACCCACCAAGCTAGGCCAGGAAATTGAACCCACATCCTCATGGATACAGATCAGGTTTGTTACTGCTGAGCCACACCGACTTCCTTTTTTTTTTTTTTGCTTTTTAGGGCCGCACCAGAGGCATAGAGGATCCCAGGATAGGGGTCTAATCTGAGCTATAGCTGCCAGACTAGGCCACAGCCACATAGAACCCAAACTGTGTCTGTGACCTACACCACAACTCATGAAAACACCAGATCCCCAACCCACTGAGTGAGGCCAGGGATCAAACCCATGACCTCACAGTTACTAGTCAGATTTGTTTCTGCTCTGTGTCACAACAGCAACTCTATCTTTTATTAAATGTTATACCAGAGTAATTATATCTCCAAAGAGATCTCAAAACCAGCACTGCATGGCAACCCAAAAAATTACATCTTACAACTTTTCAGGCAAGAGCACAACTTTATTTTCACCTCTAATAATAAACCACAATTGACAACAACAAAAGACTGTGCAGTTCAACTTTTTATTTTAATAAAATCAGAATATGCACAGCACATGCAGTGCTAGCATCTAAACTAATACAATAAGCAATTACTAAAGCTACAGTGACTTGAGGTTCAATCTTTACATTCAGCAAGTTTAAATCCATTCTTGTGTGATTTTTGAAACTTTATTAACTGAAAATATTGCTTGCTGATAAAACTTGCTCAAATGCTATCGCTGAATGTACAAGTCACTGATTATGCCAATACAACAAAGATAACCACATGTTTGAGGATTGCAATGTGCCAGACATTCACTGAAAAAAAAAAAAAAACACAACTAAACAAAACTCACGCAACAAACATCTGAGAATCTGGACACTTCGTATCAATGTTTTGAAGTGTTTCATTAATATCTTAAGACAAGTGTATCAAAACCTTGGCATGATTTAATTTAAAGTCGCCAATTTTGTTTTTACTAACATCAGAAAGTTATGGCTACACTGCCAATGCCGGGTCTGCTTAATTTGACTTAAGAGTTTAATATGACTTAACATTAAAAGCTCACACTACCCCGAAATATATAATTTCACGCATACGGTGACATTCAACATTCAAGTGCCAGTGTTTTTGTACTGTCTTTTGGTCAAGTTTCTTTAAACTTTCAAAGAATCACTTTTAGGCTTACAAAAATAAATATTTGTCAAAATGTTCAATAAATATTACATAAAACTAGCAGCAAAAAGTATCTAGAAATCTGTCGTGTGCAAATAGTTTTCTTCCCAACTATATCATTCCCATGGTCCCAAATAAATTTCAGAATCTAGTCCCATCCCCTTCCTAGACAAGCTGCGTTCAACAATCTCCAAGAGACAAAATAAGATTGGAAGTTTAAGGACACGCACACAAGACATATATATAAAATTCTCTGAATGTGCAATAAAAGAAGTACTTTGTAAAAAGTTATGGGCAAAATGTACAAGGGCCTAAACCTAGACTAATTGAAATAGCACCATAACAAATGACCTCAATACTGTCAAGTGCACCTACTTAATAAAAGTTTTAGAACAAGGCACAATACACTTGAAAATCTATTGCACTTTAGGAAATTTTTGCCATCTTCCTATGCCACTGTAAAAAGATTGAGTGTTTTGATCACCGCATTCTGGCCACAAAATTAGCACAGAATTCAAAGTGGCAGAGGCATTTTAGTGGTGGACAATGCTCATCTTTGGCCAGATTTAGCATAAACAGACTATAAATACAATGGAAACCTATGCAACTAAAACTGACTAAAACTGCACTGTATAGCAGAATTGACACCTTGTGCAGTTATGTACATATTTCCAACCTGTGTGATCTCAAAAGATTTCAGTTTGTTACTCTTCTGGAGCCATTTTTACAAAGTCTATAGTAAGCCAGTTTAACATCTCAACGCAGCTTGAACAGAGTAATATGAATCGGCATTTAAAATAAAGCCTGCTGCATTAATTCTTCCTGTTCATACCCTCTTGACCAAAAAACATCAACACTAGCATGCGTTATTAGACCAAAAAAATCATCCAGGGCCCTAATGAGGGCTGGTCATTGCTGTGGTCAGCCATTCTACCATTTCAATTTCATTTATGGCAGGCATTTAAAAAGTCTAAGTAGATGAATTCTCCTAAAAACCTATTTCAAGTTATCAGACCTTTAAACTTTCCCTGTAATAGTATGCCCACATTTGGCTAGCTCATCATTAATGATCTGCCTAAACATTGAAAGAGGATTGCTGTATTTACTTGCATTAACTTTGAAAACAGTGCTTTGAATGTATGCATGTATTCATACATCACCTCATCATGACTGGAATGGCTTGTTTAAAGACTATCAGGTTCTAAATACCTATCCAGGATAGAGTGAGCAAATCAGAACTTTAACTTAATACAGTTTGCCACATTAGAAACTAATTCCATTAATATACTTCAAGACATTTGTTGTTTGTTTTCCCCCAATCTGCAAGTATCAAAAAGCCCTAATGCAGGCTACCGCATAAGTTTTTTCCTTATAATATTTATGGATGAATCGATGATTCCTGTTAAGTTGTATCACACCTGTGTGCCAAGGTTTGATTTTAGCCCAAGTTCAGTAAATTTATTTTGTCAAAACAATTGATATCTTGAGCATTACTGAGCCAACAGGACATCAAAATAAAAAGTTGTCTAAAGTTAAAGGCACAGTACATTAACAAACAAATGATCCTCAGTCACAAAATTATAAATGCAGTTTGGGATGGGGGTTGGCGGGAGGGGAGTTAATCCAAACTACAGCAATGAAGTCTTCAAACCACCTTCTGAACAGGGCTGCTGATTGTTCCTTTCATCTCTTCTTGTGACCTTGAGCTCCCTTAAAAAAAAAATTTCAGTGGAGAATCACAGCTGGTAATGTACTGCGAGTTCTTGAAGCTACACAAGGTATAGTCTGGCTAAGTTACATGTGGTTTCCATATTAGCTTGTTTGGCAGGGTAACCTACTGCAAAGCAGGTTCAGTTACCCCACCAGTCAACCCCCTGGGAGTTATAATTTCCTCCATATCCATCACTGTTGTAAAAGCCTCCATAGCCACCTAATGAGAGATTTAAAAAAGAGAAAAATTAAGTCATTCACTGTTTAATACAATCTTTCCCTTAACTTTTGATGTACAATTACAAAGTTAATTTCCCAAAATTTTAAATTATGCTTTGAAAAAAAGCAAAACCCTTCCCAAAGATATGATGTTAAAAATTAACATTACCTCCACCAAACCCTCTGCTGCTGCCATGGCCGCCTCCACCACTGCGGCTGCTGCTGGCGCGGCTGCTGCTAAAGCTGGAACTGCTGGCACCACTACTTTGTCGATAGTCTCTGGCACCGAATCCTCCACTGAACCTACTACTACAAGCACAAAATGTGTTAGTTCACATAAAGATGAGATTTCAACTAGATAACCCAATTCTTATCGAAGCATCCCAATGATCAATTTCTGGTTTTCCAATTCAAACAATTCCATCCAGCTTTATTTTCCCTAATAGTGATTCTAAAGGGCCTTAGTTATGAAAGGCTGATACTAATCCAATGTTGCCATTTCTAATTATATACCCCTTACTCAAAAGATCTAGGCAGCCTACAAAAATTGTGTTCAACTAAATAACCTTGGACACAGAACCCATCCCCCTAATTATACAACTCACCTTTTGGAACGTCCACGACTGCTACCCTTGTAGTGGTGTTCATAAGCCATGTTTTCTAACCAAGATGGCACTTCTTGTTTAGCTTCAACAAGAAGATCCAACAAATCCTTGGTAATATTTGCATTCCTCTCATTAAAGAATGAGGTGGCAAGACCTGTAACAGTTTCAAAACACACATAAATTAAGGTGTTCCCTGAAGTAGCACAGTATGCTAACTTTCCTATGACAGTATTAAAATATTAACTAAAGAGGAGTTCCCTTCGTGGCTCAGTGGTTAACGAATCCGACTAAGAACCATGAGGTTGCGGGTTCGATCCCTGGCCTTGCTCAGTGGGTTAAGGATCCGGCGTTGCCGTGAGCTGTGGTGAAGGTTGCAGACGTGGCTCGGATCCCGCGTTGCTGTGGCTGTGGCGAAGGCCGGCAGTTACAGCTCCTGTTAGACCCCTAGCCTGGGAACCTCCATATGCCGCGGGTACGGCTCTACATAAAAAAGGCAAAAAGACAAATAAATAAATAAATAAATGAAATCTGAAAAATTGGAAAAAAAAAGTATTAACTAAAGAAACAAATTACAATTTGCTATTTAACATACTCAAAAGTTCTTTGAATAATCCCTGACTTTCCTACCACTTCTGCTGAGAAACATATATTTTAACTGCATTCCTTGGAAATTAGTTCTTCTGTTAAGATCCTGGAATGTTCTTTGAGGCAAGCATCATGCTGAAAATCAGAAACCAAAAGACCATCATCACGTAACCAAATACTTACCAAGGTTTCCTACACGTCCTGTACGGCCAATGCGATGTACATATTCTTCAATATCACTTGGCAAGTCAAAATTGATAACATGCTTCACATTTGAAATGTCCAGTCCTCTTGCTGCTACCTAAAAAATACTTTTGTTACATATGGTCTACTTAAAAGTATGTAAAGAGTTGAACATGCTGATCTTGAATATTAAGATTATACATACTGCTGTAGCCACTAGAATTGGGCTTTTTCCTGAGCGGAACTGGTGAAGGGCTTCTTCTCTATCTCTCTGAGATCGGTCTCCATGGATACTGGTACAAGCATATCCTTCATGGTATAAGAAATCCTCCAGAGAATCTGCACCCTTTTTGGTCTCCACAAACACTAAGGTCAGTGAATCTTTGCCTAAAGTTAAAATATTACAAGGTTTCTGTTACTAACAGTGACTTAGTTCTCCCTGCACTTAGTAAACTTCCAAACAGAGGCAATTAAATTAGACCATTTTAACAGAATGTTTTGGATGGAGATTTCTTATTACCTAAGCCACCAGAGTGATGCTAAAATTATACCTGTTGCATTTAGAAGGTCAAGCAGAAATGACCGTTTGTCTGACTCTTCCACCCAAACTACTTTCTGTGTGATGTTCTCAGAGGTTGATCCAACTCTTCCTACGGCCAAAAAGATATATTCATCCAAGAAATCACGAGCAAGCATCTGAAAGAAAAACAATTTTTTGTCACCTACTGAGATAAACAAATTCCTAAGTAAATTAAGATTTGCAGCATCAAACAATACCTGTATTTCCTTAGGGAAAGTAGCACTAAACATCATAGTGTGGCGAACTCCCTTTGGTGGCATAGTATCTTGTTCAACGATTCTACGTATTTGAGGTTCAAACCCCATATCCAACATCCGATCAGCTTCATCTAACACCAAGTATCTGCCATGTTAAAAAAGAAAAAGATAGTCTGTGGTCATTCTCAGCCTCTACTAAAAAATGTCACTAATTTCTCTACAATGAAATTATGATGAGCAAACTTTTTTGTAAAAGGTGAAAGAAAAACTGAAGTTCTCCTGTGGCACCGCAACTAGTTAAGGATCCAGCACTCTCACTGCAGTGGCTTGGATTGCTGCTGTGGCATGGGTTTGATCCCTTGCCTACGAACTTCCACATGCCACTGGTGTGCCCAAAAAACCCCCCAAAACAAAAAACACACAAAAAAGGTAGAAGACTAAAATAAATAGCTTCTCAATCTTAAAATTCGTTAACGACAGGTTTTGCCAAACTAATGGCATGTAATTTTAAAAATTAATTTTGTATTCCACACATTCAAAAATTAACATACTTGGGAGTTCCCATCATGGCTCAGCGGAAACTGATCTGACTAGCATCCATGAGGAGGTGGGTTCGATCCCTGGTCTTGCTCAGTGGGTTAAGGTTTAAGAATTAATTAAGGATCCAGCGTTGCCTGTGAGCTGTGGTCGCAGACGTGGCTCGGACCCTGCGTTGCTATGGCTGTGGCATAGGCCGGCAGCTACAGCTCCCTAGCCTGGGAACCTCCACATGCCGCAGCTCTCCCACTGGAAAAGACCCCCCCCCCCAAAAAAAATTAACATACTTGCAGAAGTCTAATCCAATCTTTCCTCTTTCCATCATATCTACCAGACGTCCTGGAGTGGCTACTAACAAGTGGCATCCACGTTCTAAGTCTCGAATCTGCTGACCAATATCAGCACCACCATAAACCACGCAAGGACGAACTCTAGATCGGTATGAAAACTATAATACAAAAAAGAAATTTTATCAACTTTAAGGCGAAGATTTTTCACATGGTCGTAAAATATTTCCTTAGAGTCAGTGAGAAGGCCAATCTCCGAAATGCATACTTACTTTCCTGGCTTCCTCGTAGATCTGTACTGCCAATTCTCTAGTTGGTGCTAATACCAGGGAGATTGGGTATTGTTTGCGGCGCCCATACCTTCCGTTTTCCTAAGAAATAATTTACAAGTTAAACATCCTTTTTTAAAAGTTCATCACAACCTAATTCCCTTCTGTGATTTATAGATTCTAAAAGTAAAAACTTATATAGATCAGAATTCAAGTCTTATTTTCATTTACAAAGTTTTCTCAACAGCCACCTACAAAATTCTACAATGATTTCCAATTTTATATAGAAATATTTACCTTCATGGCCCTCAGAGCCTCGCCTGGACCATCTGAATAAATCTGACTCAAGATGGGCAAGAGAAATGCTGCAGTTTTTCCAGACCCTGTTAAAAAGCAAGCGTATTCATTTAACCACAGAAAACCTGCTTATTACTTTTGTATTTACTCAGCAATTTAATAATTAGCAATTCTTTTATTCCCAAATTAACTGTCCAAGAATAGAAAAATACCATTAAGTGATTATTTTGATCAAGCTGTAATATTAGGCAGCAAATTAAGGCTCTCCCTACTCATCTTTGTGAATAGTTTTATTGGAATACAACTATGACCAGGAATTTATATATCATTTATGATCACTGACAATGTCGTACTATTCACTTCTTTGCATTAGGGCAGGAATTTTGTTTCAAAACTGGTGTCAATTTTAATTTCTAACATTTCCCCATAAGTACTGTATATATTGTATATTGACAGTGTACAAAGGATAACATTCTTAATCTTTCATAGGAAAAGATACCAAATTATTCAAGTGCTATAATTATTCAAATTGATTTAATTGGAGAAATCAACTGTGGAAGTTTCAAAGAAACTAGTCAAACTCGGATATAAAAAAGCTTGTTCTCAATTTATTTTTTTTTCGCCTTTTGTCATTTTAGGGCTGTACCTGCAACCTCATGGTTCCCAGTCGCATTCGTTTCCACTGAGCCACCAAGGGAACTAACTCCCTGTTCTCAATTTAGAGGTTATAGCTACCCCTACCCATTCCCACTTGACCCACAGAGGAACCATCCCTTAGCCACATCTCTATGGATCACAGGATATTCCCTAATCCTATCCTTCTTATCCCAGATACAACAATGATGCTGTAGCACCAACTTTCCCACCACTGCAATCACAATAACCTATCCCTGATGCTCTAGTAACACAGCTTATGACTTTCTATAGGCTATGCTCAAGATGACCTAACGCAAACACTGGTGGTAATATAAGACCCAAAGGGTAAAACAAAAGAGATATCATCCAGCTAGTTCTTACCTATGACAAAGTATACCGGTCAGCCTACATGTAGGACTCGAGCTTCCCCATGAAACTTAGATACTCCAAGTATATTTATTTTCTGTACTAGTTTTTATGAGAACAACTTTTTTTTTTTTTTGGTCGTTTTTAGGGCCGCACTCACGGCATATGGAGGTTTCCAGGCTAGGGGTCTAATCAGAGCTGTAGTTGCCGGCCTACGCCACAGCCACAGCCACAGCAATGCGGGATCCGAGCCGCGTCTGTGACCTACACCACAGCTCACGGCAATGCCGGATCCTTAACCCACCGAGTGAGGCCAGGGATCGAACCCGCAACCTTATGGTTCCTATTCGGATTCGTTTCCTCTGAGCCAGGACAGGAACTCCCTGAATTAAGGTATTCTTGACAAATTTTTTTCTTTTATAAAGTGAGCTTACCTGTTTGGGCACAAGCCATCAGGTCTCTCTTCTCTTTGATAATAGGAATAGCATGCTTTTGCACTGGAGTCGGGCGAGTATAACGAGTAAGCTCAATGTTTCCCATAATAATTTCTCCCATCTCAACATCGCTGAACTGTCAAGAAATTCATCAGGGTTAAATAGCCAGAAATGCTATCTGGAGCCATTTCTGTCTTATACAATAAAGGGGTGAGGGGAGACCCAACAACTGATATGTACTTTAGATCAGTTGCTTAATAAAAGTTACTGTGTTGCGGGAGGGATGGGCTGGGGATTTGGGATGAAAATGTTGTAAAATTGGGTTGTGATGATGGTTGTACAACTATAAACACAATAAAATTCATTGAGTCAAAAAAAAAAGTTAAAAGTTACTGTGCTATATATATTTTGAGAACAATCAACCCCCTAGGCTTAACCTGCATTGGTTAAGTTTTGGGTTCTTTTTATGTGTCTGATCCCTTTTCTATTCCAAATTATTAGTAATAGTAACACTGAACTTAAGCTCTCCCTTTCTACAAATCAGTGAGGCAGGTTTTTAGAATAATTTTAAAAGATTACTAAAACAAAGCAGGCATAGTCTAAAGACTGGCATTTAGGAAGCCAATCTCATTTTGATGTACTGTGGAAACATTTCCTTCTGTCTAAAAAGGTCAAGCAAAAATACTTACACTTTCAATATGTGGAGGACAGTTGTTGCCTGTTGCCTCAACTGGAATGTCATCATATTTTTCAAAGTTAATCCCAGTGTTGCCTCCAGAAAAGAGTTCCCTCAAATCAGAAGATTGGTTAAGTTTATTTTGTTATACTAGGCTAAGCAAGGCTTCATCATAACTAACACACATTTCAAAAACTTACTGTTCCAAGCGTTCACTTGGTGGGAGTGGTTTTGACCAGTCATCTTCATCTGATTTGTCACACCAGCGACTATTTCCACCACGTTCGTATTTGCCAAAGCCACCTCTGTCACCACGGCTGCCAATGCCATCATAGTCACTTCGTCCACGATCATCAAACCTGAAAAGCACAAGCAATTAATCAGAATCATAGCATTTAACCATTATCCGAGTCCTACCACTACTCTAGAACTGTAACTAGAGAGAAGTCAAATTATTCAGAATGGCTAATTACATGTCAACAGTTCAATTCAGGCCTACTTTTATTTGACAAATAAGGCCCTCTAACTAGACTATATCATTTATGTTAACTTTATTTTCTAATTTCAGTATCCTTCATCATTCTTACAAAATCATACAGCCTACAAAAGACCTCATATATGCTGAAATTAAGAACCAAGTCTTTATATCAGAAACTAACTTTATAGATCAACTATACACTTCAACAAAAATAAAAACCCTCGGGGTAAGAGTCATATGTGAAATCAGCACATAAATTACACCTTTAAAGTTCTCATCCAAGTATTTTAGTGGCAGGGGAAAGAAGAAAACATCACACCAAACATCAATTGTCCAGTTATATTAAGATGTTACTTAAAGGACAATTCACCTGTGTGACAGACTTTGGATAAAAGGTAGAAAATAATCCTTACCTGGATTAAGATGTTTTTAGTTTTAGGCCTGTTTTCGAAAAATCAGGACACACAGGACTAACCACAGCTATTAGGCGCATGAGGTCAGTTCACCACACTTGTGTAATCAAAAATAAGCTGTTTAGAATACCCACAAAAATGTCATCCAAAGTAGGCCATTCACTAAACTTTTTAAAGTAGAATACATAAGACTAGAGAAATATAAAAATAACTGATTTCATTATGTCAAAGAACACCTTATTATCCTCATCTAATTTCTGTGTAACAAGCTTAATTTAGTAAAGACCTCTTACCTAAAAACAAACAAACAAAAAGATGCAATACTTAACATCCAAATAGGTGATCTACCAAGGAGGGAATATACACTTAATGGTTAGAATTAGAATGCAAATTAAAAACCAATTTTTAAATTGCTGTACTGCACACACAAAGTAAGTAAGAAATCACTTACCTTCCCCTTGATCCACTTCCACGATCACTGAAGAAACTAGACTTCCCTCTTGAATCATTACGGGATCCAAAACTGCTGTATGCATCCTTATCTTTATTAGAACTCCACCCTGAACTGTCTTTGTCATAGAATCCTTCAATAGAAAAAGGAAAAACCCATTTTACTGTATTAATTAGAAATCAGCACTACTTTCCCATGATTCCTACGTTTCTGAATTTGAAGCCTCCCACTGACTATTCCTGGACCAGAGGAACAGAAACATTCCTATCTTGGCTCTAGAAGAAAAGCAAGATTTAGAGCTGGTTTACACTAGCACTAGAATATACTAACCCAAGCAACGTGTCAGTCTGAAAATATTCTGTACCTAAAGAGTCACTACAACTTCTAAAAGGTCAATAGCTTTGCCTGTAACACAATTACAGTGATGTTATATGACTATCACAATTTAATTTCCATTCATTGAGTGCCCTGTTCACATGAAATAGATATACTATCAGATGAGTATCAGGAATACCTAGAAAAAAAGAAAAATGGGAAAAAAACAGCTGTTGTGATATATTTTAGACAAGGCCTTTCAAATGAACCAGTTAAGGAGATCAGAGAATCACTGCCATCTACTGGGAGTGTCCCTGATGCCTGTTAACCTCTGCAAAATTACCTCCACTGTTATCACCATGCAGTTCTTTTACATAGTAGGGTGAACACTATTTTCAAATTAAAATCACACTGCAAATTATTACAAACCCAGGTTAAGCACAAAATTAGTGAAACTGTACAAAAGCATGCCCTTGGCCTCGGAAGAGTTTGACAAAGGAAATGCAATTTCCTCTGACATTAGATGAATTTTTTTCAAAGCAAGCCTTAACATCTGAAACAATGGTTCTGACAGTAGCAGAGGAGATCACAGTGTTTACAGACTTCTCAAAGTGTCTCATTTTCCTTCAGTTCCAACTTCTAAATGCAGCAAGTATGTCTACAAAGTTGTTCAAAAAACTCACCTTTAGTAGCTTCTCTATTCCTTAAGTGAGGAGGAATATAGCGCCCTTCTAAAAAGATACAACAAAGTTAAAATTTTTCACATCCTAAAAACCTTCACGCTAAGGCTTTTAACCAAAATTTCTATTAAAAAAGTCCTGGAAAAAAATTTAAACCTTTTCCAGTGTGACTACTTACTTGAAAATGGGGGGAGGGGGAAGCTACTTTTATTTTAAATAGGTCATTGCTTTAATAAGGAGAATTTTAAAAGTGGAAGGAAAACAAGTTTGACTTGGAACCTAAGAGTTGAAATTCACAAATAAATTTAACTTGCCCCCAAGTGGTTAATTTACAACATTTTTAAAGGCCTCCTAAGATTTCAGAGAATTGTCATAAACTAACAGAATAGTTACAAGTATTGCTACAACAGCCTAAATCACATGTAACACAAGTATTAACAAATCATTTAACATGTAACATAACTATTACTACAACAACCTAAAAGTAACATAACATGTAACTAGCCACTAAGAGGTTTTGTTGTTTCTATCTTGGTTCAGTTCCAAAACAGAGGATACATATGTATATAGGAAAGCTACAAGGGTTAATGATTTCAAGAACTGTGTGAATTCTACTTTGAGACAACAAAGTCAACTGTTGTTTTGTGTACAAGGAAGAACATATGAGAAGCAAAAGCAAATACTGTTTATCCACCAAGTAAAGGCAAGTCAACTTGCTTTAGTTAATCTGCAATTTAACTGTTTTACTTCTGGGTTGAATTAAGGATCTCTATTACCCTCCCCCCCCTTTTTTGGTCTTTTTGTCTCTTTAGGGCTGCACCCGTGGCATATGGAGGTTCCCAGGCTAGGGGTCCAATAGGAGTTGTAGCCGCCAGCCACAGCCACAGCAATGCCAGATCTGAGTCTGCGACCTACACCACAGCTCATGGCAATGCCAGATCTTTAACCCACTGAGAGATGCCAGAGATCATGCAAACCCGAGTCCTCAAGGATGTTAGTAGAGTTTGTTACCACCGAGCCACGACAGGAATTCCAAGGATCTCTATTAGGATGATCAACCCCTAAAAGATTCTTAGCATGCCAAATAAAGTGAAATTTGTTACAAATACCAAGCAACTGTGCCCTTCTTGCCTAAAAATGGAGACAAGCCTTTTTTTTTTTTTTTTACTATGCAACACACAGCTTGAAGAAATAGTGCTTTCAGACCCTATAGCCCATACACATTTTTTCTTTTTTTTGATTAATAGGATAGGAAGCAGGTCTATTGCCAGTAATAAGCCATCAAGATCCCCTACACCTTAATACTAATCTCTAAGAAGTCTCTAAAACACTCTTTTAAAAAAAGAAAAGAGCGTTCCCTCTGTGGCACACAGTGGGTTAAGAATCCAACTGCAGAACCGGCGGTTCCATCCCCAGCTCAGTGAAGCTATGGCTGGGATTCAATCCCTTGCCCAGGAACTTCCATATGCCTCAGGTATAGCCATTAAAAAAAAAAGAAAAAGAGGAGTTCCCGTCGTGGCTCAGTGGTTAGGAACCATGAGGTTGCGGGTTTGATCCCTGGCATTGCTCAATGGGTTAAGGATCCGATGTTGCCGTGAGCTGTGGTGTAGGTCACAGACACCGGATCCAGGATCCCGCGTTGCTGTGGCTCTGGCGTAGGCTGGCAGCTACAGCTCTTATTAGACCCCTAGCCTGGGAACTTCCATATGCTGCTGGTGTGGCCCTAGATAAGGCAAAAAGACAAAAAAAATAAAAATAATTCTTCATGGGAAAGGGGTAGCTATAGCTGATGAATGTGGTTGTTCCCCTTATTCAGTGTAATTCTGGTAGATTCACTCTAATGGGGGCAAACACATTCCCATCTCCTTAAAGATAGGCTCAGGATTCATAACGGATATAACCAAACTCTTCTAGAGATAATTTACGTGCTATATGAAGTTCTTAACGATTATTTTTAGTCAAGAAAATGAGTCCCTTTTATTCCCAAAAAAGGCCAGAACGCTTTAGATTGATCGCTAATTCTACATAAGTTACCCACATTTTTTTTACACAGTTAAAAATTGGAAGTTAAATCCTTAAATTTCTTAAATTAAAAATATTCAGTAAATCCATAAAATGTTTTACTTACTGCTGGCTGTACTTCCTCCACTCTGATTATCTGAAGAGTTCAGGTCTAGTCCAGCAAACTAGAAGAAAGTTAGATTTTGGTCAGCAGCCCATATCCAAAAATATTACAAGAGAAAACTAGTCCTGACCTCTAGCATTTACTACTAGCACTAGTTGCCCTATCTGCCTCAGGGGAGCTGATGTGAAATTCTTAAGGAGAATGTGCTCTGAAGACAGTAAAGTTCCAAGCAAATGCAAAATACCTGACTACAGTACTACTGCAGAAGGCACTACACCAAGATGGTGGTGCTATCCAGGAGAAACTGGGTCCAAATTTAAGTCACTCATTCAAAATGAATTTTCCCTGTAACATTTTTCCATAATACAAGTTCAAGAAATTTAAATTATTTTAAAATGTCAAACACTAAAAACATTTGTCTCTGGATGTTTAGCTCCAAACATCCAGAGACAAATGTTTGCAATGCCACCAACTTTCTATGTGGAATTTTAAACCCGCAAAGGACATCTAAAAACAAAAGGACACCTAAGAACAAAAATCTTATTTACCTTTTTTAGTTCCTCTATCTCTAAATACTTCACAAATATTTTAAATTAGGATGGCATTCTTCAGAACAAAAATTAACATTATATAACCCACCGCTTACTGAACACCACTATGTTAAGCACAATCCTGTGAAGTAGGTACCTATTTATCTTCCCATTTTCATAACGTCTAAGTTCAGAAGACTTTGAACATAAATGGCATCTAGAGCTCTTAATGGGATGTATTTTATTGCTGTTTATCTCCGTTTCTACCCATCCCTTTACACTAGTTGCTCAAAAGCATCAACGTTCTACAAAAAAAGATATTTTCATGGCATTCTGTAATGACTAAACAATTTACAAGCAACGGGGAAAAAATTAATGTGCCAAACGTTTTATTTCATTTTCTTAATGTACCCAGTCTAAAAGCACTACTGCCACCTGTTTGCAAAGGTGATACGCTATACCATAAGGTTAAGCCCTCCCTTAAAAGCTCAAGATGATACTGCCAAACTGAAAGCATCATCAGAGGAGTCACTGAAAATTGAAAGCAGATGCCAAATCTCCATTAGCAAAAATCGCTGCCCTGCTCTCTCTGCACTCATTAATCTCAACAAGATACTTTAAGACACAATAGAAACAAAAACTTTCTTTTTGCACTTGTTGCAGTATCTTTTGTTATTAATTTTACATTTTAAATGCTACTGTAAATTGCTGGAGTTACATAATTGCAATTTTCTCAGTTGTGAATTTGCTTGCTGCTTAATCCTAACTACTCTGCATACTGTTTTCCAATTACACCGACTGCAAACTTAATTCCTGACTAGAATCTTAAATAAGGTACCACCAATATATGGAAAATGTTAACCTTAGCCCAATGTCTTGACACTAGGTTTTTTTGGTCTGTGCTCCATTTAACATATGACGTGTCCGCAATTTGAAGGATTTAATATAATTGATCCATTAACAGAAAAAATACTCAAAAAACAGATCGTTACATCGCTAAAAAAATTCGACACAACAATTCATTTGTGTCACTCGACTTTTCTTCAGAATTCTGGAGTTCCTGCTAGGCAGTTTACCTAAAGACAACAAATATCCCACTTGAAGAGCTTCTCTCAAGAGCGATGCTACCTACTGTTGCGGAGGAATGCAGACATCCAGCCACCGCAACTCAGAATCCCTCTCCTCTCAGATCCCACCATCCTCCTCTAAACTCTTAGAAGAAGGGGGTCCCAGTTAAGCCGACAGACCCGGAGCTTCTAACCTATTTCAAAATTTCACTTCACAGGCAGCAAACAAAACAAAACTGTTCATCATTTCTCTGCAAGTCACAATTCCAGGGGTTCCTCCTCTGGCCGGTTCCCGGATCAAACGTCACTGACCCGAGGGCACTCATACAACCCTTGGTACTCCCCCTCCCCCCGCCAAAACAACGCGCGGCCCTGGGCTCCCTGGGCTAAGTCGCCACAGGGACTTATCAGGAGCAAGGGAGGAGGAACGCGCGGCGCCGGATCCCAAACCTCCCTGACGTCTCCCCGCCGCGTTCAACCTCGATCTCTAGAGCCCGGCGCCACCGCGCACGTAGCGGCCCATTCCTCCCCTCACCCCCACCCCCACCCCTCCTCGAATCTTCTGCGTCACAAAACTTTCCACTCCGGAAACGCGGCCGCGCGGGCCACGGCGCCTGGCCTGCGACAACCGGCTTGGAGCGAAAAAGGCCGGCGGAAGGAAGCCGGAGAGGAACAAGATGCCCGGTCCATCTTCGTTTCCGGGCCCGCGGCGGGCCGGGCCGCTCCGGCTCGGGGGCCGCAGCGCCGCCCAACCACCCGACACCACACAAAGGAGGCCGACGCCATTACCCCGAGCTGAGGCCATCCCCCTCCCGCCCCCGCGCCGCCCCCGCGCCGCCCCCTCCCACATTCCAGGGCCGCATTCCTCCTCCCGCTCTCACGCGCGCACCCACTTACGCAGGCGCCAACGCTGCCCGCGTCTCTGACAGGAATCCGAGCCTCGCATGGCTGAGCCCTCGGGGCCTTAAAAAAGGTCCCCTATTTGGGGACCTCTGCGCCGCCTCCCCCACATCCGTGGGTCACCAGGCAGTCGAGGTGCGCGCGTGCGCGCGCCTCCGCGAGAGCGTGCGCCCCTCCCCCCCGCGCGCGCCCGCCTGCGCACGCACACACAAAAGCCGCCATTGTGCTCGGCCCGGGGACAATACCGCGGGCCAAGCCGGGGCCCGGGCCCCAGCGACAGCCACAAGCAACGTTCCTGTCCCCTTCCCGCTCCCCCACAGCCCCGGGACATTGACACTCGCCAGCCCGGGGGACCCCGAAAATGGGAACTGAGGGTGCCGGCTAGCGCTGCGCCACAAGCCAGGTTTAGGTCAGGGGAGGGACCCAAGAGGCAACGACCCCAGTAGGCTTCTGGCTGCTCACCTGCTGGTCCAGCCCGAGCGCATTTTCCACCGCCACATGACTCATCCCTGAAGAGTACCGAGAACTCGGAGTCTTCCGCTGCTGAGCTAGTGTGTTTGGTTAACCGCGAAGGCCCTCTCACGGGAGAACTGCGGCTCTGAGGCGCACGGCGCGGCCACGGATCTAATATACCCGCCCGAACGACTGCTACGTCAGCACGTAAGACGTGTGCCCTCCCTCTCACACCCGCACTCCTCCCGCCGCTACGATTTCTGCCTAGCTACTGCGCGCTCGTTTAGCCCTAACCTCGCGGGATTTCCCAGTCAGTCGTGTTCCCGGCTCGTCGTCCTACCTTGGTACACAGAGTACCAAGCGCTGTCCTAGTTCGCTGAAGTTCCACTTACCCTGTCCTCTCTTCTTACCCTAACCTAAGTCTAGGTCTCGATATTTCGCGAGAACTCGTCGCCTCTAATTTTCCGCCAGCTAACAGACCTTAAAATCGAACCCGGGCCTTTTTCCTCTTTCTTTCCCCAAGGTCCCCAGTTTTCCCTGTTCCTTTCTTTCTAGGGCGCGCTCTCTCTCTTCTTTCTCTCTCAGTCCCCCGGACTTGGAGCTATTGTGAGACTTCTCCAGGCCGCTCAGCTCTCGCTTTCTCGCGGGCAGCCGCTCTGAAATCAGAGTTAGGCAAAGAGAGGCCCGAAGCCCATGGGACGACGGGTCACGTGACCGCAGGTGTCGACCGCGGAGGCCATTTTGGGGAGCAGGAAACCGTGGTCTTAAGTAGAGTGCGCCGAATCGGGGAGGGGGGAGAAGAGGGGAAAAAGAGAGGGAGGAGGAGGGGAAGAGAGGAGGGAAGAGGGAAAACAGAAGGGAAGGGAAAAGGAGAGAGGAGGAGGGAGGAGGGAGGAGGGCGGGATGGTGGCCTCGGTGGGGGAGGAAGTGGAGGGGCTGGCGGCGCGCGCTGGTGGTGGCACACTTTATTGCGCGGTTGCCTAGGCAGCGGGGGCACCGCCTAGAAACGCCCGAGCCCCTCTTGTTAGACAAACGTCGCCGACCCCTCACCCCCACCCCACGCGAGCGCGCTCAAGCGCCCCCCCCCCCCCCCGCCGTGTGGGAACAATGAGACAATCACTCTCTGAACCTAAGCGGGTGGTAGCGCACCCTCCGGGGACCCTGGCCCTCCGCCCGCCGTGGCCCGGAGTTTCCTCCCTCAGGGCATCCAGCGGCTCTGGGCGGATGATCTCTGGCGCGGTGCTCCCTCCCTCCAACCCAGAGGACCCTGGGGATGGAGAAGGGCTCTGCTAGGGTGTTGGGGGTGTTTGTGGCTGGGCGCAATCAGGGCCTGCCGAAGAAGTCTTCAGCATTACCGGTCTGGGGTCGGGGTGACCCTCGGGCGACAGCCTTGGATGGGAAATGGAAGAAGTGGGTTTCTGCCATCAGAGGAACCCCTTCTTGTGGCCCCCTCCTAAACAGGCTACCCCTAGTCCTAGCCTCAGTGCCGCAAAACCTTAAATGCATGTTTACTAGTGAACCCCTGGCTTTAAGCAAGCATCCGGTCGTACGCGGTTCTCATCAACGTTTTTTCCCCTCCCTTCGGACCCTCAGCTTAACAGAATTAAATAATACACAGGGTTTTTTTTACACCATCCCCCAAAGGATATTCTGCTGCCAGAATACAAATAGCTCGTTCTCATCAAGTAATTTACCACTTAACTTCTTTTCCTTTCCAATTTTTATAATCGAAACTGAAATTCTAAAGAGATGGAAAGATAATGTGACATTTGTGTCCTGGGCTAGCTAGCCGCTTAACTGCCTTGGGTTTCAATTTCCTCATCAATAAAAGAAGGTGGACTACATAACCCTGTGAGATGCAACTCCTTTTTCTAACAAATATTTTGTAATGCCGCCTTTAACTATACTGAAATAACAAGTCATAGATAATTTAACGTAAACCTAACAACACAATTTCATAAAACGACCAGGAGTTCCTGTCGTGGTTCAGCGGAAACAAATCTGACTAGTATCCATGAGGATGCAGGTTTGATCCCTGGCCTCACTCAGTGGGTTAAGAATCAGTGGGTTAAAGATCCTGTGTTGCTGTGAGCTGTGGTGTAGGTCGCAGACTCTGCTCGGATCCTGCGTTGTTGTGGCTGTGGTACAGTCAGGCAGCTGTAGCTCGGATTCAACGCTTAGCCTGGGAACCTCCGCACGCAGCAGGTGCAGCTCTAAAAAGACCAAACCAAACCAAACAAAACAAAAAAGCAAAACAGGAGTTCGGTTGTGGTTCGACAGAAACGAATCTGACTAGCTTCCAGGAGGACGCAGGTTCAATCCCTAGCCTCGATCAGTGGGTTACAGATCCGGCGTTACTGTGAGCTGTGGTGTAGATCGCAGACGCAGCTCGTATCTCATGTTGCTGTGGCTGTGGCTTAGGCCAGCGGCTACTGCTCCCATTCCACCCCTAGCCTGGGAACCTCCTTATGCCGCGGGTGCGGCCCTAAAAAGACAAAAAGAACAAAACAAAAACAGGACTTAATTGTGGAATAAAACCAAAGTAATTATAAAACAATGTATTTTAATATGTGAACGTTCCCACACAAGGACACTAAATGATGATAGATAACCACCCAGTGCAGTCACGAATGCAAACGGAAAAAGTGGGTTTTCACAAGTACCATAAGCAACATTGCCTTATTTTCAAAAATGGTGAACTCTTGGTAAAGTTTGAAACAAAACAGTACGATCTTCCCTCAATTAACATAGTAGTTACATTCCTAGCGAATTCAGTGTATATTAAAATGGGGCAAAAATATTTTTGTATATATGTAAAATAGTGTTAGTTTTAAGCTTATAGCATGTGAACTAGTTTTTCACATAGAGTATCCAGTGGATCAATTCTTGGCTGTGTGGGATTGTCTAGCATTGTAGAATATCTAGCCTGCCTGGTCTCTGCCCACTAACTTCCAGTAGTCCTTGACAGTGACTGTGACGACCAAAAATACAGATTTCCGCAACGCCCCCAGGAGAACCATTAAGCTTAATGATCCCTTTCAGGAGTTCCGACTTGGCTCAGTGGTAACAAACCCTGCTAGTATCCATGAGGACTCAAGTTCAATCCCTGGCCTCACTCAGTGAGTTAAGGATCTGGCGTTGCCGTGAGTTGTGGTGAAGGTCGCATACGCAGCTTGGATGCCAAGTTGCTGTGGCATAGGCCAGTGGCTACAGCTCTGATTGGACCCCTAGCCTGGGTTTTTCCTTATGCTGCACGGTTGCAGCTCTAAAAAGACAAAAAAAAAAATCCCTTTCACCCCTGAGATTCATGGATTCTCACAGAGCATAGATGAGGTGTGTTTTCGTTTGATTTTACTTCCTTTTCATATAGACCAGGGTAAACAGATTCAAAAGCTGTGAGCTTTTTGTTGTACACCTATAAATGTAATAAAATTCATTAAGTAATAAAAAAAAACTGGGAAAACTAGCACGCGCGCGCACACACACACACACACACACACAAACTGTGAGTTGTGACAGTTCAAACCAAATATAGCAACAAGGATGTACTTACCCTGGTTCTGGGCTTTATTTTACTTTTGAGTAGAGCCGATTTTCAGGGTACTGCCATGGGAAGACCTAAAAAAATTAAAATATATAATCGTCTCCTATTCTCAACCCTTCCTCATACGCATACTCAATTCAAACCATCCTGGGGTTTTGTTAATCAATATGTTAGGATCGGAATATTAATTTGGAAAGGAATCAGTGAAACAAAGCTTTGCCTTTAAACACATTCATCCTGAGAAAGAATGATCCGGGCACTTGAGACAGTTAAAGGGGCCAACTTTCACTGCACCCCTAGTGACTTTTCCACCAAGCGGTCATTTCCGTGTCTTTTTCACAAGCTGCACATTTGCAATTTTTTTTGAAGTGACCTAAAAAGGGTTAGGAAAAGCTGAAACCAGGGAAACTGTTTATTCCTTTTCCCTTTCTTACATTCCCAGGCTTTTATTTTCTTTTTTCTTTTCTTTTCTTTTTTTTTTCTGTTTTGGCTTTTTAGGGCCGCACACGTGGCATACGGAAGTTCCCAGGCTAGGGGTTGATCAGAGCCACAGCCACCAGATCTGAGCAGCGTCGTCAACTTGCACCAAAGCTCACAGTAATGCCGGATCCTTAACCCACTAAACGAGGCCAGGAATCGAACCCGCATCCTCATGGATACTAGTTACTGCTGAGCCACAATGGGAACTCCCCCAGGCATTAAGTTGAGGGCCCATATTGAAGCAAAAACACTATTTGCAACATCCCCACCCACCACCCCCATCGCTGGAGGCAGCCCAGCAGACCAGAGTCTAGGAACTGTAGATCCTTGAACCCGCAGTTCATATCGCTGCTCAGCTGCTCACAAGCTGTGTGACTGCGGGCAACATACTTGACATCTCAGGCCCTCAGCTTCCTTATCTATAAAGTTAGAATGAAAATAGTTTCTGCCTCAAGAGGTGGTTGGGATTCGAAGGCTCATGCATGAAAGGAGTAAGACCTTTAAGTATCTATTGTCCCATGCCGCATTGTTGCAACTTCCCCAGCAGAGTGGATTGCTCTGGCATTGGGCTCCCAGAGCACTCACTGCCGTACTGCAGATGTGCAGATGAGGGAACTTTTCCCACCCCAGGACTGCACAAGATGTGGCACATAGACGCCCAATAGATGGTGAAAATGGGTGAAAAGTGCAGATGCCTGGTCTCTGCAAGTTGTAATGTGGGGCATGTTAAGCGGTCTAGGTCTATTGTTTTTTTTCCACATGTGGCCTTAAGCAAATTTTGTCACCACTCTCTGAGATTGATTTCGACTGAAATCACATTATCATGATGCAAATAGTGTATCCAAGTAGCATAAAACCTTGCAGAAAGATAATTATACTAGTCTGCAGCTGGAAGAAAAGCAGTAACAAGAGGAATTTCAAGAGTCAGAAACCTCAGAGCCTTTAATCAACATCGTGATTGCCAGTAATCTTTCTGCAAGGTCCAGGGGGCTTTCTGGGTCCAAGTGACCCACACTTCCCTTTACTGTGGATAGGGAATAAAACTCAAGGAGAGCGGAACTCCTCTGTAATCAGAACAATAATAATTATAGGTGTGGAGGTAAAAGCAGTTGCCTACTGAGTCTCCTTTTATGTTTTAAACTGTTTTGAGTGTTTTGTTTGTGATTTCAGATACAGCAGGTTAAGCTTCCAATGCCAGATAATTTACAGTAATTAGGAAAATGTGACTATGAAGGCTGATAAAGTTCTAAAGGGAAAACAGGAGTCTTAGACTCTAGGATATTGCTGTACGTTTATCCTCCAAGGATGAGAACTGGCACATACAAAACCAGGTTTGTTTTAGGCAGTTATTATACTTCCAAATAGCAAATCTGGCCTGGAATCAGCTTTCCTCTCACAAAGATAGCAAAATGAAAAACATCTGGGAGTTCCCTTGTGGCACAGCAGATTAAGGACCCAGCATTTTCACTGCAGCGGCTCCAGTCAATGCTGTGGCGTGGGTTCAGTCCTTGGCCCGAGAATTTCTCACATAACGTAGGTGCAGCCAAAAATAAAAAAAGAAAAGAAAAACATCTGAAAATTATATCGGAGGGTATCTTCTTTACCAATAACATTGCTAAAAATATTTTCAAACAGAAAAATCCATTATCTTTCATACAAAGTGACTGGGCAGTATAAGGAATAAATAATGGAAGCCTTGGATAGAGGCTCTGAACGGGAGGGAATGGAGGCAAGCAGGCTGCCTTGCTTTGGGTGAGAAGACGAGGAGTCTTGGAAATACAGCTAAGGGAGGTCATATTACCTTCAAGAGTCCATGCCTTGTCTTAGGTAATAGGGTCATTTTTAGCAGTTTCTCGGGTATTGTAGAATGTAGCTGTGATCTCACAGATAGGGCCGAGTAGCATTTGTGCATTGGAATTACAGTGGTCCCTCTGTATCCATGGGGGATTGGTTCCAGGACCCTGCTCAAATATCAAAATCCTCAGAAGCTCAAGTCCCTCCTATAAGATGGAGTAATATTTGCATATAATTATGCACGTCCTCCCATACACAGGCAGACTTTGGAGATTTTCGAGTTCAGTTCCAGACCACCACAATAAAGCCAATATTGTAATAACGTGAGTCACACAATTTTTTTTTTTGCTTTCCCAATGCATATGGAAATTATGTTTACACTATGCTGTAGTCTATTAAGTGTGCAATAGTATTTATTATTCTTTAAAAAGTGGCTAGGGAGTTCCCGTCGTGAGCAGCGATTAACAAATCAGACTAGGAACCATGAGGTTGCGAGTTCCATCCCTGGCCTTGCTCAGTGGATTAACAATGCGGCATTGCTGTGAGCTGTGGTGTAGGTCGTAGACGCGGATCCCGCGTTGCTGTGTCTGTGGTGTAGGCCAGTGGTTACAGCTCTGATTAGACCTCTAGCCTGGGAACCTCCATATGCCACCTAAAAAGAAAAAAAAGGCTATATCTTAGTTTTTTCTGTTTTTTTGGTTTTTTATTTTTATTTTTTTGCTTTTTAGAGCTGCAGCTATAGGAACTCCAGATATTGATACTTTAATTTTAAAATTAATACTTTAAAATTAAAGTATTAATTTAAAAATACTTTAGGAGTTCCTGCCTGGGAACCTCCATATGCCGTGAGTGGGGCCCTAAAAAGACAAAAAAAGGCAAAAAAATTACTGATCACAGAAAACCAAATACAATAATGAAAAAGTTTGAAATATTACCAAATGTGACACAGAGACATAAAGTGAGCAAATGCTGTTGGAAAAAACGGCACCGGTGGACTTTCAGGATGCTGGCTTGCTACAGATTTTCAATTTGTAAAAAAATGCAGTATCTTCGAAGAACCCTCTCTAGATTACTTAGAAAACTAATACAATATAAATACTATGTAAATGGTTGTAAATACAATGTAAATAGTTGCTGGTGCAGGACAAATTCAAAGTTTTTCTTTGCAAACTTTATCATATAGAGTTTTTTCCAACCGAATATTTTTCATCCTTGGATGCAGAACTTGCAGATACGAAGGACCAACTGTACATACATAGCTTCCTAAAATTAATTCACTCTTTCCTTTATACCTTCCTACTTAGTGATTATTACTATCATTGTCCTATAGACCTTGATGGCTACTAGGTTTAATTATTTTTAAAGTTTTTTAAATGATTTTTATTTTTTCCATTATAGTTGGTTTACACTGTTCTGTCAATTTTCTACTGTACAGCAAAGTGACCCAGTCACACATTCTTTTCCTCACCTTATCCTCCATCATGCTCCATCACAAGTGACTAGATATAGTTCCTAGGGCTATACAGCAGGATTTTTAAAGCTTTTTAAACTTTATCAATGTTTTAATTTTCATTTCTTTGAGGACATCTTGTTAATGAGTGTAATGTTATGATTTATATTGAGAAATATCTCTTTGGTCTGTATCCTGTTCCTGGCACAGAGCTCCTAAAACCCTTGGAATTTCCTGTGACGAGAGAGATTAAAGGTCTTTTGTTATGTTAATGAGGTGACTTTTGGACTGTAGCTAAGGATGGGGGCTGGTTGCCTGTGGAGCCAACCATGTGATTAGAACTTTCAATCCCACACCCAGGCCTCTGGGAAGAGAGGCTGGAGACTGAGTTCAGTGACCAGCAGCCAATGATTTAACCCATGTAGCATAAGTAATGAAGGCTCCATGCAGCTGCCAAAAGCTGCCAGGTTGACACGGAAGATTGCGCCCTTTTCCTGTGGCTTACCCCATCCATCTCTTCCATCTGGTTCTTCCCGTGTTATATCCTTTTATAATAAATCAGTAATGTAGTAAGTAAAATCTGAGTTCTGTGAGCCACTTTAGCAAATTAATTGGACACAAGAGCTGGAGTTCCCTGGTGGCTCAGGTGGTTAAGGATCCTGCATTGTCAGTGCTGTGGCGCAGATGTGATCCCTGGCCCCAGAATTTCCGCATGCTATGGGCTCGGCCAAGAAAAAAAAAAAATTGAACCCAAGCGGGGAGAGTCCTTGGAACTTCCAATCTATAGCCAGTTGGTCAGAAGCATGGGTGACAACCTGGATTTGCGATTGGCTTCTGAAGGGGGCAGGAAGGGCCATCTGGTGGGAGCGAGCCCTTAGCTCCTGTGGGAACTGAAACTATATCTGGGTAGATAGTGTCAGAATTGAGTTGAATTATAGGACACCCAGCTGGTGTCAGAGAATTGCTCAGCGGTATGGGAAAAAGCACTGTCTTTGGTTTCAGAATCCACTATCTAACCCAGTGTTCTCTTCTAAGAAATACAGAAGTGTGTTCCTAAAAAAAAAAAAAAATACTGTGTTCTTAGGTATACAACCCCAGACCTTCTGTGAATTCTCCCTTCATTTTGGCCATTCTAAAGTTATGAAGCAAATGATAGGGATGATTCATCCTGGATCTACAGTTTAATTACAGACAGTTCTGTGAGTGTCACCACATACAGAGGGCAGGTGACCCCCTCCTGGGATGTGGAGACCAGAGGGAAGGTGCTTTGGAACTCCTGACATTCTCTGGGAAGATAAAGAGCTGTATATTTAACTTTCTTTCTTTCTTTCTTTCTTTCTTTCTTTCTTTCTTTCTTTCTTTCTTTCTTTCCTTCCTTCCTTCCTTCCTTCCTTCCTTCCTTCCTTCCTTCCTTCCTTCCTTCTTTCTTTCTTTCTTTCTTTCTTTCTTTCTTTCTTTTCTTTTTTTGTCTTTACTAGGGCCGCACCCACAGCATATGGAGGTTCCCAGGCTAGGGGTCTAACAGGAGCTATAGCCGCCAGCCTACGCCACAGCCACAGCAACGTGGGATCCGAGCCGTGTCTGTGACCTACACCACAGCTCACGGCAACGCTGGATCCTTAACCCACTGAGCGACGCCAGGGATCAAACCTACAACCTCATGGTTCCTAGTCGGATTCGGTAACCACTGAGCCATGAAGGGAACTCCTCAACTTTTTCTTTTCTTTTTTTCTTTTGCTTTTTAGGGCCACACCGGCAGCATGTGAAGGTTCGCAGCCTAGGGGTCAAATCAGAGCTGTAGCTGCCGGCCTACACCACAGCTCACGGCAACGCCAGATCCCTAACCCACTGAGTGAGGCCAGGGATCGAACCTGCATCCTCATGGATCCTAGTCGGGATCATTAACTGCTGAACCATGAAGGGAAATCCAATATACATGTTTATACGCCATCTTTTCCCACATAGGAAAAGAAAAAAAAAAAAAAACGAACATCTTCCCTGATAGTTCAAGCATTGCTAAAGCCTGCTTTTGGTTATCCCTCTCGGCTCAGAAATCTTTTACGCCTCCCATTGCATCTAAGATCATTCCTGACCTAGCTCCCATTGAGCTCTCCAATCACGTTTTCTCCTGCCCCCCCTTACCCCATGCACCTTGGCCCCCTGACATGCACCATCCTCTGTTGCCCCTCTGCTGCACTGCTCATTACTCTGAACAGACTCGGTTTTCTCCAGCTTCTATTCACAGTGTTCCCTCCACAAAATGTTCTTCCCTTGTGTTTCCACTTCTCGAATTCCTACCTGAACCTCCACATGCACACAAACACACATGCACAGGCGCCCACACCCAGGCAGCCTGTGATGGTTACTTTTAATGTGCCCATGGCTGAGCCATGGTACCCAGATATTTGGTCGAACCCAGTCTAGATATTGCTGTGAAAGGATTTTTTCAGATGAGAATAAATTTTAAGTCAGTAGATTGAATAAAGCAGATAACCGTCCATAATCTATGTGGGTCACATCCAATCAGTTGAAGGCCTTTAGAGAGGAAGGGAGGTTCCCCAAGAAAGAGGGAATTCTGCCAGCAGAGAGATGGTGTTAGGACTCAAGCTGCAACATCAGCTCTTCCCTGGGTCTCCAGCCACTCAGTCCAACCTGCAGATTTCAGACTTACCAGTCCCCACATCACATGAGTCAATTCCTTAAAATTCATCTCCTGACAGATAGATAGAAGGACACACACACACACACACACACACACACACACACACACACATACACACACACAATTCTACAATTCTGTTTCTCTGGAGAGCCCTAACATGCAGTTTCTTCCTGCTCTGTGCTCCTGCAACCCTTTCTCTGTTTCCATTGCTGCCTGTCTTGTATAATATGCAATCATACACAGGTCATTTCCTCTGTGGGTACACGTCCACCAAGGGCAGAGACAGTTTCTGTTCATTTGTGTGCATCTCCATAGAACCCAGTGCCTCTTAAAGGTAGGTTCTGCTTCACCCAGAAAAGAGATGCCCCAAAGCAGAGGCAAGAGAACTAGGGAAATAGAGAGCTTTAACAGTGTCAAAGGAGAGGAAACCAACCCAGAAAGGAAATGCACGTGCCAGGGGTTATGAACTCAGATGCCATGTGATGAAGGAAAGCAGCCAGATACAAACACAGTGGTGGGGGGTGAACTGGAGGGGCGGCCCCACGCAGGGCCATCCCATTATTTCTCTATGGGAATGCAGGTCTAGCGGTGCCAGATTTTTCAAGAGAGACTGGCCATCCAGATTTTTGTGTGAAACGTCCCAATTTTTCACTGTTGGCAGCTCATTCAGATTACCTCATGTGCTGTGCCTGCCTAGAAGGTTTCAGGGATATTTGTACTGTTCTATTTGTTACACTGGGTTGATGGGTACATAAGGGTTTGTTTTTCCTGATTCTTCTTGCCTCATAGATGTTATAAATATCCCTTTCTGTGCGTTCCAAATTAACCTGAAAAATCTGTATACCCTTTATGTGAGTTTGATTGTTCCAGCAGACCACCCATCTGCATCCTTTGCTGTATGTGAGTTTGCTGTTTTGCAGAACTTGCAGATTAAATGGTTTGTAGCTATACACCTTCACTTGCATAATAATTGAATTAGTTAAGTGTTACTTTGTGCTGAAAATAGAAAAAGGCAGCAATACTGTTTCTTCCACAAGAGTTGTTCTATGAAAGGAAAAATGTTGCAGCTCACCAACTTGCCACCCACTCTTTCCTCTCTGGAATGTTTTTGAATGTATCATGTTACCTTTCACACAACTTGATCTTGAATATATGGATATTAATTTTACTGCACAAACTGAGCTCTGATTTCAAGCATATACATGTTCCTCTTTGCAATTTTGGTGAAGTCTGTTTGTGTGTGTAACAGGGCACAATTTGTACTCAGCATCTAAGAGAGATATCTAAATCCTGGCACCATGGAGATAGCGCTGTTTTTGGCTCCCAAACTGTTCAGCCGCTATTTTGAATGAAGCAACCATGACTCACTTGCAGTCTGGGACAAGTTATTTTACCATTCTGTGCCTTAGTTCCCTTATTGATAAAATAAGGATAAAGGGAGCCATCTCCTAAGTATCAGGTTTGGGTGATCAGAAATTATTTTTTTGTTTATTATTATTTAATTATTTTTTTTAGGGTCACACCTTTGGCATATGGAAATTCTCAGGCTAGGAGTTGAATTGGAGCTGTAGGTGCCAGCCCCACAACACAGCCACAGCAATGTGGGATCTGAGCTGTGTCTGAGACCTACACTGAAGCTCACAGCAACGCCAGATCCTTAACCCACTGAACCTGTATCCTCTTGGATACTATTTGGGGTGGTTACTCCTGAGCCACAATGGGAACTCCCAGGAAATTATTTTATCTTGGGGATCTAACCCACGTCCTCATGGTTACTAGTTGGATTCATTACTGCTGAGGCATAGTGGGAACTCCACCAAATTATTGTTTTAATCATTCTGTTACGAAATCAAACTTGAGAACACTCACCTGCATGCAATAAGGCCAATCTACTGACACTGGGTTGTGGTAAAGGAAAACACAGGCACCCATAGAATGAGTCTAGGACAGCTAGTGCTGAAAAAACTTGAACTCCCCTATGGGTTTCAGGAGAGCATTTTTAAAAAGTAAGGGAGGTGGGCTGCAGGGTGTGTGATCAGCTTGTGCACAGTTCTCTGATTGGTTGATGGTGAGGTAACAGGGTATCACAGGGGTTAACATCATCAATCTTTAGGTGCCTAATTAGAGCTGAGGGCCATATGCTCATGGTCATCAAGTAATTAACATCTACCATGTGGTGGGTTTTCATACCTGTAAAACAATTCTGGCATTGTGCATCAGATACTGTTATCTGGGTACTTCAGAGAGGAGATTAAGCAGAGGATATGGAGGCGGGGGCCTGCCCCGGGAAGGCCCCATAGGGTCCTGCTGGGTTGCAATTCAAAAAATGTTTATTGAGGAGTTCCTGGTCTGGCAGAGTGGAAACAATCTGACTAGGAACCATGAGGCTGCGGTTCGAGGATCCAGCATTGCCGCGAGCTGTGGCGTAGGTCACAGATGCGGCTTGGATCCTGAGTTTCTGTGGCTGAGGTGTAGGCCGGCAGTTGTAGCTCCGATTAGACCCCTAGCCTGGGAACCTCCATTTGCCACGGGTGTGGCTCTAAAAAGCAAAAACAAAAACAAAAAAAGAAAGAAAGAAAAAGAAAAAAGATGTTTAATGAACATCATGCAAGGAGCTGGGTGTGAGGGGGAGACAAGTAAGTTTGAAAGATGGCCTCAGAGTTCCCCTCGTGGCTCAGTGGAGACAATCTGATTGGCATCCATGAGGACGCAGGTTTGATGCTCCCTCAGTGGGTTAAGTTTCCTGCCTTGCTGTGAGTTGTGGTATAGGCTGGCAACTATAGCTCTGATTCGACCTCTAGCCTGGGAACCTTCATATGCTGCAGGTGTGGCCCTAAAAAGCAAAAAAAAAAAAAAGAAAAAAGAAAAAAAAGTCATTGACCCAACATGAGATAATACGTCGTAAATGCCATATGGAATGAATGAATGAGTGGTACCAAAATTACAATAGCTCTTCTTAAGGAAGAAGTTACCACAGTGGGCTAGAAAGTTGTAGAAACCTTTACAGTTGAACTAGAACCAAACCTGGAGGCATGAATGAGATTCAGATGATCAGAGGGGAGAGGAAAGGCTGTTTCTGGTGGGGGTAGCTGTGGGGATGAGGGAGAACACCTAGTGTGTGGAACATGTGGGCCCTGGGGTAGGAATGGCCGGGGAGATTTTAGAAACAGTGAATTTTAGAAACAATGCTTGGGAGAGATGTTTTGTTCATTCAGTCAGCAAAACCCACAAAGGAATACAGTAGTGAATGAGCAAGACTCCAGTCCTGGATGTCATGGAGCTAACCTTCTGTGGACTGTGGTGTTTAAATGGGTCTTGAGAAAAATAGTGGGAGATTAAGTAGAAAAAAGCTAAGATTTAAAAAAGGAAAGGTAGATTGTGGTTACTTGTGGAGAATGAAGCATTTGTACTTATTTTGTAAACAGTGGGGAGCAACTAAAAATTTCTAAGCAGGGGAGTGATGGAAGGAATTGTTGTATTTGGGATATAAATCTGGGTGGCTTATAAACAACAAACACTGACCTCTCATAGGGCTGGAAACTGGAAGTTCCACATCCAGTCACCAGCAGATTTGGTGTCTGGTAAGGGTCTGCTTTCTGGTTCATAGAGGGGGCCTTCTTGTCGTGTCTTTATGTGGTGAAAGGGACAAGGGAGCACTCAGGGGCTTCTCTTATAGGGTCACCGATCCCATGCACGAGAGTTCCACCCTATGACCTAATTACCTCCCAAAGGCCCCACCTCCTAATACCATCACATCGGGGATTAGGCTTCAATATATATGGTTTGGAGGGATACAAACATTCAATCTAGACCAGTTATGTACAGGGTGGTTTGGAGCAGAGAGAAACTTAAGCTGGGCAGCTGGATGTCAAATGTCCCCAGACTAAAATGCAGTCAGAATAGGAAGGAAGGGAGAATGTTAGGGGGCAACATCACCAAGGATGAAGTGGTTTGGGGGTTTTTTGGTATTTTTTTGGCCACCCCGAGGCATAAGGAGTTCCTGGGCCAGGGATCAGATCTGAGCCAAAGTCACAACTTAAGCTGCAGCTGTGGTAACGCTGGATCCTTAACCCACTGTGCCTGGCTGGGGTTCAAGCCCATGTCCTAGAATTCCCAAGCCACCACTGAGCCCTTTGTGCCACAGCAGGAACTCCAAGGATGAAGTATTATTATTATTATTATTATTATTATTATTTTGCTTTTTAGGGCTGAACCTGTGGCATATGGAAGTTCCCAGTCTAAGGGTCGAATCGGAGCTATGGTTGCTGGCCTACACCACAGCTCACAGCAACACCAGATCCTTAACCCACGGAGCAAGGCCCCGGATAGAATTCACATCCTAATGGATACTAGTCGGATTCGTTTCCGCTACACCACAACAGGAACTCCAGGGAGTTTTTTTTTTTTTTTTTTTTGTCTTTTTAGGGCTGCACCCAGGACATATGGAGTTTCCCAGGCTAGGGGTTGAATCAGAGCTATATCCACCAGCCTACACCACAGCTCACTCGACAACACTGGATCCTTAACCCACTGAATGAGGCCAGGGATTGAACCTGAACCCTCAAGGATGCTAGTCAGATTAGTTTCCACTGAGCCACGATGGAAACTCCCCCAAGGATGAAGTATTGATTAGACATAAAAACAAAAGCATTCTGGGAGTTCCTGTCATGGCTCAGTGGTTAACGAATCCAACTAGGAACCATGAGGTTGCGGGTTCGATCCCTGGCCTTGCTCAGTGGGTTAAGGATCTGGCGTTGCCGTGAGCTGTGGTGTAGGTCGCAGACGTGGCTCAGATCCCGCGTTACTGTGGCTGTGGCGAAGGCCGGCAGCTACAGCTCCTGTTAGACCCCTAGGCTGGGAACCTCCATATGCCGCGGGTGCGGCCTAGATAAGGCAACCCCCCCCCAAAGAAAAAGCGTTCTCTGGTTTTGAGCCTCACGTATTTGTGAGAATGCTAATTTGATCAGGCCCTCTGAAAAAATTCTTGGGAAAGAACTGTGGCCTAAACCACCGGTTCAATCCCCGCTTTTCACTTGAGAATCTCTAGGTTCCTCCCTAATGTGTCACTGGATGTACTCGTCTAGGTACCTAGGTAGAGAACATCATACTCTACTTGGAATATAGGCCACTGCATAATAAATCTTGTCTTGCCTTCTTCGAAGAGTCAGTGCAAAATGAGGCAGCTTGTCATGTGAGTCAAGTCCTTTAAGCTTCTCAGATGAACGTTGCTATATTAAGACCAAGGACTGTTATGCAACAAGACCCAGCTACACCTTTCCTTGATGCCTGAACTTCTCAGTGAGGAGCACCTGTTGAACTAACAGGTGTCATTTTATTTTTGAAAAATGATCACATCCAGGAGTTCCTGTCATGGCGCAGTGGTTAACGAATCTGACTAGGAACCATGAGGTTGCTGGTTCGACTCCTGGCCTTGCTCAGTGGATTAAGGATCCAACGTTGCCGTGAGCTGTGGTGTAGGTCACAGAGGTGGCTTGAATCTGGCGTTGCTGTGGCTGTGGTGAAGGCCGGCAGCTGTAGCTCTGATTAGACCCCTAGCCTGGGAACATCCACATGCCACAGGTGCAGCCCTAAAAAGCAAAAAAAAAAAAAAAATCACATCGAGGGGTGAATTCTCCATTAATCTCATGGGATCTCATTTTGGGTATTAGTCTTTTGGGGATGTGGAAAGAATATTCCAGAAAATGAAGGTGTCAGGATGACTGAGTGGTCTAAGAATGTTCCAGGAAATGAACCAGTGGTAATTTTGATGAAAAGACTGAATGGAAATGTTTTTACATAATACACTATGACCTGTATATAGCTAGCATAATACTGGGATTTCAACCGGTGCATAACTGACAGTCCCTCAGAAGCTGTGTGAAAGAGGCAAGCAGGGATTGATGCTCTCCCCACCTCCCCTGGCCAGAGCAGGTGCTCTGTCTTGGGCTCCCACAGCCTGCTTTCCATCCTTTACCACGCTCCAGGGGAAGGCACATGTTCCGTGTTCCGTATCCCTGTCCTCGCTACACTGTGAACACTCGGAGGCAACTGTATTTTATCCCTTTTGGGATTACTAGCACTTCTCACTGAACCTGGAATACAGTGGGTGCTCAATAAACCTTGACTGGATGAACAGAGGAATGGACAGATGGATGGATGAAATATGTACATGCCCTTATTTGGCATGGAATACAGGGCAGGCCAGGAGATCACTGTTTTTGTTTTTTTTTTTTTCCTTTTTAGGGCCACACCTGTGGCATATGGAAGTTCCTAGGCTAGAGGTCAGATTGGAGCTGCAGCTGCTGGCCTACGCCACAGCCATGGCAACGCCAGATCCGAGCCAAATCTGTGACCTACACTGCAGCTCACGGCAACACTGGATCCTTGACCCAAAGAGCAGGACCAGGGATCGAACCCACATTCTCATGGATACTAGCTGGGTTCTTAACCTGTTGAGCCACAGTGAGAACTGCTTTTCTTTAACTTTAAAATGAAACCACATCAAAATTTCAAACTGCTCTGCCAAAGATCCTGTTAAGAAGAAGAGGAGTTCCCATCATGGCTCAGCGGGAATGAATTTAACTAGGAACCATGAGGTTGAGAGTTCAATCCCTGGCCTCGCTCAGTGGGTTAAGGATCTGGCATTGCTGTGAGCTCTGGTGTAGGTCGCAGACGCGGCTCGGATCTGGCATTGCTGTGGCTGTGGTGTAGGCCAGAAGCTAAAACCTTCAATTCGACCCCTAGCCTGGGAACCTCCATATGCCCCAGATGGGGCCCTAAAAATAAAGAAAAGGAAAGTTAAATGACTGGGAGAAAATATTTGCAAATCACACATCTGACAAAAGACTTGTATCTAGAATATATAAAGAACTCTCAAAAAATTTTTAATTGAGGTATAGTTGATTTACAGTGTTGTGCTAGTTTCTGGTAAATAGCGAAGTGATTCATTTATACACATGTGTACATATTCTTTTTTGTTATGTTTTATTACATGATATTGAATATAATTCCCTGTGCTATACAGTAGGCCCTTGTTTATCTATTTTAAATATTGTAGTGTGTGTATGTTATTCCCAAATTCCTAATTTATCCCTTCCCCATCCCCTTTCCCCTTTTGTAACCGTAAGTTTGTTTTCTGTCTGTGAGTCTATTTGTGTTTCATAAATAAGTTCATTTGTGTCATATTTAGATTCCGCATGTAAAGAATATCATGATATTTATCCTCTGAGTTACTTCACTTACTATGATAATCTCTACGTCCATCCATGTTCCTGCAAATGGCATTTTTTCATTCCTTTTTATGCTGAGTAATATTCCATTGTTTATACCACATCTTCTTTATCCATTCATCTGTTGATGAACATTTAGGTTGTTTCCATGTCTTGGCTATTGTGAATAGTGCTGCTATGAACACTGGGTGCATGTATCCTTTTCAGTTATAATTTTGTCTGGATATATGCCCAGGAGTGGGATTGCTGGATCATATGGTAGCTCTGTTTTTAGTTATTTAAGGAAGCTCCATACTGTTTTTCACAGTGGCTGCACCAATGTACATTCATACCAACAGTGTAGGTGGGTCCCCTTTTCTCCACACCCTCTCCAGCATTTATTGTTTGTGGACTTTTTTTTTTTTGTCTTTCTGCCTTTTCTAGGGCCGCACTCATGGCATATGGAGGTTCCCAGGCTAGGGGTCCAATGGGAACTGTAGCTGCTGGCCTATGCCACAGACACAGCAATGCGGGATCCGAGCCACATCTGTGACCTACACCACAGCTCACGGCAACGCCGGATTCTTAACCCACTGAGCGAGGCCAGGGATCGAACCTGCAATGTCATGGTTCCTATTTGGATTTGTTAACCACTGAGCCATGACGGGAACTCCTGTTTGTGGACTTTTTGATGATGGCCATTCTGGCTGGTGTGAGGTGATACCTCACTGTAGTTTTGATTTGCATTAAAACCATAATGAGGAGTTCCCTGGTAGCCTAGTGAATTAAGGATCCAGCATTGTCGCTGCTGTGGTTTGGATCACTGGAACTTCTGCATGCTGCAGACATGGCCAAAAAAAAGTAGTGACAACACCAAATCCTGGAGAAGATGCAGAAAAACTGGATCTCTCCTGTGTAGCTAGTGGGAATGTAAAATGATAAAGCCACTCTGGGAAATAGTTGAGCAGGTCCTTTTAAAACTAAAAATCAGCTTAACATACAGCTCAGCATTTGCACTCAGGCATTTTTCCCAGAGAGATGAAAAAGTTATTATTATTATTATTATTATTATTTGCCTTTTCTAGGGCCACACTGGTGGCATATAGAGGTTCCCACGTTAGAGGTCTAATTGGAGCTGTAGCCGCTGACCTACGCCACAGCCACAGCAATGCAGGATCTGAGCTGAGTTGGCATCCTACACCACAGCTCATGACAACGCAGGAGCCTTAACCCACTGAGCAAGGCCAGGGATCGAACCCACAACCTCATGGTTCTTAGTCGTATTCATTTCTGCTGTGTCACGATAGGAACTCTGAAAAAGTTATTTTTTACACAAAAATTTCTACACAAACATTTGTAGCAGCTTTATTTGTGATAACCAAAGACTGAAAGCTACCCAAGCGTCTTTCAGTGGGTGACTGGTTAAACTGAGATACATCCATATCATGGAATATTACTCAACAATAAAAAGCATGAACTATTGTATTGTGGACTCAGTGTTTGTGTCCGCCCCACAGTTGATATGTTGAAGTCCTGATCCCCCTAGTGTGATGGTATTTGGAGGTGGGGGCTTTGGGAGGTCATTAGGTTTAGATGAGATTTTGAGGGTGAGACCCTCACAAAGGGACTGGTGCCTTTATAAGAAGAGAAAGAGACACCAGACTATGCTTGCGCTTGTTTGCTCTCCCTCCCTCTCCTCCCTCCTGCCATCCTGCACACAGTGGAAAAGTCATGTGAGGACATAGCAAGAATGCAGCTGTCTGCAAGCCAGGAAGAGGGCCTTTACCAAGAACCAAATCTGCTGTATCTTGATCTTGGACTTCCAGCCTCCAGATCTGTGAGAAATAAATGTCTGTTCTTTAAGCCACCCAGTCTTAGTATTTTGTTACAGCAGCCTAAGCTGACTGAGACATATTGGACATATTACAACAAGATGGATATATCTTCAGGAAATTATGTTGAGGCCAATCTCAAAAGGATACATACTGCATGGTTCCATTTATATAAATTTCATGGGATAAAATAGTTCTGGAGATGGAGAATAGCTTACTATTGCCAGGGATTGGGAATGGGGGAGGTGAGAGGAGTGGGCATAGCAATAAAGCAATACCCTGAAGGAGCCTTGTGGAGATGCCAGAGCTCAGTGTCTTGATCTCAGTGGTGGTTTACACAAAGTTACACATGTGACAGCTTTGCACAGAGCACCCCCTCTCCGCCCCGCCCCGACACACAAATGAGTACGTGTGAAACTGGTGAAGTCTGAATAAGGTCCGTGGATTGTACATTTCCTGATTTTCATTTTGTACTAAGTTATGCAGCTTCCTGTATACTTCGATTACAATTTTTTTCTTTTCCTTTTTTTTCCTTTTTAGGGCCGCACGCGCAGCATATGGAGGTTCCCAGGCTAGGGGTCGAATCAGAACTACAGCCGCTGGCCTACACCACAGCTCACGGGAACGCTGGATCCTCGGATCCTTAACCCACTGAGCGAGGCCAGGGATCAGACTCGAAACTTCATAGTTCCTAGTCAGATTCATTTCCGCTGTGCCACAATGGGAATCGCTACAATTTTTTTCTAATTAAAACATTTTTAATTTAAAAAAATTAAAAACTTTAAAAAAGTTTTTAAGAAACTAGTTAGCATGTCTGACTTGTGACTTTGCTTTTGCCCTCTCTTTTATTATTTTTTATTACTTAATGAATTTTATTACATTTACAAGGTGTACAGCAATCATTACAACCAAATTTTTATAGCATTTCCAGGCCCTCTCTTTTAAATGCTGCTTCTTTTTTTGTTGCTTTTGGCCATGCCTGTAGCCTATGGAAATTCCTGGGCCAGAGATCAAACCTCTGCTACAGCAGTGACCTGGCTGAGCCACAGCTGACAATGTGGGATCCTTAACCCACTGAGCCATCAGGGACGTCCTAAATACTGCATCCTAGTCATGATTTGTGAGAACCTTGAGACAATCAAAATATATCTAGGGGCTTCAAAGGTGCCTTTAAAGTTATAATCCTTTTGATACTGTTCTGTGCTGCTAACAGTGGGAGCTGGTCTCTTTTCAAGGCCCAATGCTAATTCCCTCTCCTTTCCTTCCTTCCTGGTTACTGAAATCATCATCACCTTCCTCTTTGGTAAACTCTTTGACAAATGTTGGGTGAAGTGTTTTCTGAGGATCCTGGAAGGTTGGAGTGTCCAGAAATGTAAACTAGTCAGTAACACACATGCTGAACTTTCCTTTTGTCATTTCCCCCAAAGGTTTATTGGATAATCATGCTCTTCAATTAGTCTAACTTTAATAGCAGGCCAGGCTCCTTACTTGGTAGTTAATTAACCATCACAACCTCCTTGTATTATTTCTTGACCTCATCATAAGGACAACTGGAGAACTGTCTTAGTCCAATCGGGCTGCTATGACAAAATACCACAAACTGGGTGGCACATAAATAACAGACACTTATTTCTCACAGTTCTGGAGTCTGGAAGTCCAAGATCAAGGTGCTGGCATGTTGTGTCTAGTGAGAACTTCTTGGTTCCTAGCTGCTCATCTTCTGTCCTCACTTGATGCAAGAGGCTAGGGAGCTCTCTGGGGTCTTCTGGGGTGTTTTTAATTTTTTAATTTAATTTAATTTAATTTTTGCTTTTTAGGGCCATACCCGTGGCATATGGAAGTTCCCAGGCTAGGGGTAGAATCAGAGCTGTAGTTGCTGGCCTACGCCACAGCCACAGCAACACGGGATCCAAGCCTTGTCTTCGACCTACACCACAGCTCAAGGCAATGCGGGATCCTTGACGCACTGAGAGAGACCCAGGATCAAAAACCCACATTGGGGGTTAGAGTTTCAACACTAGGAGGAACATTTCTCCTAGGTCCTGTAGTTGAGGGGACCCAGCAGTGGTTGGACGGGGAAGCAGAGAGAAACGAAAGGCAAGTCCCCTTAGGGAAAATGTTACTTGGAGTTCTCTAGTAGCCTAGTGTTGTCACTGCTGTGGTACAGGTCTGATCCCTGCCAGGAACTTCTGCATGCCACTAGTGCAGCCAAAAAAAAAAAAAAAAAAGGATAGAAGAAGAAGAAAAGAAAATGTTTCTTGAGAAAGACCTGGCTGTCTGTGGCTGTGAGGGTGGGACCAGGCCTCCTCTTGTTCTGCTCCTCTCTTCCGTGCTGTCAGCCACTGGGCCTCCAGCTTGGAGCTGCGGGGGAAGGACTGGAGCCAGGTAAACCCTCCCTAGTGGGTGGCTGTCTGCCAGCTTCTCTGGCTGCCTGCTTATACCCTCGCCATGCCCTTTGGGGGCCCAAGAGAAACCAGCTGTCACAGCCCAGCTCTAAGCACCTTTGTCATTTCTGAGTCCCTCCTCTGTGCAAGGTCCCTTGGCGGTGCTGACAATAGGGTTTACGCCTCACAGGGTTTTGAACAAAGCCTTCCAACACACACAAAAAAGATTTGTTACATTATCTGAGATCAAACTGGTAAAAGATCAGACATATTTGATGTTAATTAATATACACGGTGTCCATAAAGTCCAGAAATGGAGAAGACTTTTTTTTTCCTGAAGATATGCTGATGACATTCTATATTTTTTGCCCATTTCTAGTCTGGATGAATACCCTGTATAGTTAGCTAGGGTATGACTCAATTACAGCATGAATGGAGCTGTTTTCAGGCTGGCTATTTATAGTATCCCTGTGGGTTACCTGACTCCAAGCTACTCAGTTTCAAGACTTCTAAGTCATAGATTCATTCATTAGGCAGACATCTTTGAGTACCATCTGTGTTTCATGATAGCATTCCAGGTGGAAGGAGGAAAGTAACTCCTGTTGATTATGGATCTTGTAGCGGGCACTGACCCCTGGACAAATTCTTTGTGTCTTATCAACTCCACTGACGTTAGTCACGTGTTTCGTTCTGAGAGGAGAGAATTGGTCAAAGGGGGAACTCTCGGTCAGCTCAATGACTACATTGTCCTGACTGCCTTCACTTGTGTAATTGTTCAACCATGAGTCTACCAGCCCCAGCATCAAAAACAACAACCCAGTGAAAACTCAGCAAGAACATGACTACTCTGCTGAAGTTACATTTCCACAGCTCAGGGAATCTCAGGCCATGTGCCCAGATGGTCTTCCTTAACGCAATTCCTTAAGCCTTTCTCTGAAAAACACCTGTATTGCTCTGTCTCCAGAAGGACCCAGTTCTTAGAGCTCCTATGGAAACATGATTTTAACTAATAGGAATGAAATTGTAGCAAAAGGAAGCTGTTTTTCCGGTCACTTCTGGAACACTGGCCCAGTTACTTCTGGGGTTCCATTCTGGCCCCACAAGAATGCTACCAGTAGCTAAGGTTACCTTTATTCATTCAAGAGGTTGATGGTTGGGAGTTCCCGTCGTGGCTCAGTGGTTAACGAATCCGACTAGGACCATGAGGTTGTGGGTTCGATCCCTGGCCTTGCTCAGTGGGTTAAGGATCCGGCGTTGCTATGAGCTGTGGTGTAGGCTGCAGACGCGGCTCAGATCCCACGTTGGTGTGGCTGTGGCGAAGGCCGGCGGCTACAGCTCCTGTTAGACCCCTAGCCTAGGAATCTCCATATGCCACGGATGCGGCCCTAGATAAGGCAAAAAGACAAAAAAAAAAAAAGAGAGAGAGAGAGAGATTGATGGTTGTACTATGTAATTTATTGTCCTTAATTGTAATCACTACACTTCCAGGCTAGCAAAGGGCCCATGAGTGAGATCTGAGGAGAAACCAACTAATCAAGATCTAAAAGCTGGGTTGTAAATGCTGGGGAGATTCTTGATGTTCCCTTGTGCTAAGTATGTGGAAGGATGGGTCAGCACATCCTCATGGGAGTAGACAGTGGCTTGGAACTGAAATTTTGGTGCATTTTGTAGGAAAGTAAGTTTGGGGTTTAACCTGGGTGCTAAGTATCTATTGCTATGTAAAAAGCACCCCAAAACTGAGTGGCTTAAAACAACCATTTATTTATTATTCCTCGGAGTTCCCATTGTGGCTCAGCCCTAATGAACCCCACTAGTATCCTTGAGGACTCGGGTTCAATCCCTGGCCTCGCTCAGTGGGTTAAGGATCTGGCGTAGCTGTGAGCTGTGGTGTGGGTCACAGATGTGGCTCAGACCCCGCGTTGCTGTGGCTGTGGCTGCTGGCAGCTGCAGCTCCTATTTGACCCCTAGCCTGGGAACTTCCATATGCATGGGTGCAGCCCTAAAAAAAAAAGGCAAAGAAAAAAAAAGGTTATTATTCCTCTCAGTTCTAGGGGATGATAACATGCTTAGTTGTGCGGTTCTTCCTTGAGGTTCTGAGTTTGGTTGCACTCAGATGGTGAATAAGGTTGGATTTACCTGAGTCTTCTTCAATCACATCTGACCCCTGAGCTGCAGTGGCTGGAAAGCATCTATGGGCTTCCTTACAGTATGGCAGTCTCTGAATACTTGGGCTTCCGGATGTGGCTCAGATCCCAAGTTGCTGTGGCTGTGGCTGCCGGCAGCTGCAGCTCCTATTTGACCCCTAGCCTGGGAACTTCCATATACATGGGTGCAGCCCTAAAAAAAAAAGGCAAAGTAATTCCACCTCTTTTTTGTCATTTATGTCCTGTTTCATCTTTTACTTATATCTTCTAGAGCTTCTTTCCAACTAGTACATGGTTAGTTCAGTAATTCTCTCCCTCTTTTAATTCCATGTACTAGCCCAAACCCCACCCGACCATGGCTGATGTTAAACTAGAGTGGTTTTAGGGCTATGATTGTATTTTTTTTGAAGTCCATAAACTGTGAGCTAAAATTAGACAAAAAGAGCCAGTGACTTCAAGTCCTTAAACCCTTTGAGAGTTCCCATCTTCTGAAAAGTTAATGGCTTCTTTCCTACTTTTTATTCAGTCCCTTTTTTTTTTTTCCCTTTGGCCACACCTGAGGTATGTGGAAGCTCCCAGGCCAGGGATCGAACCCACGACACAGTAGTGACCTGAGATGCTGCAGTGACAATGCTGGATCCTTAACCTGCTGCACCGCCAGGGAATTCCTAAGACTTTTTTTAAGCACTAGTGATTCAGATGAATAAAACCTGTCTTGTTTTCTGTTCTGAAAGGTTTTTCTTTGTTTTGTTTTTTTTAATATTATTGCAAAATGACTTTTTGTTTCCTACGAATTTTTAATTACAAGAGATGGGTATTTCAGCCATGATATGGCTTTTATAGAATTTTTGAGGTCTAGCCTAGGACTCTAACAACAATCATTTTAAACATTGCTCTATTTCCTCTGGGAAAAGACATTCCAAGCTCCAAACCACAAACTTCAAAATGGCATTTTGTGGACACGACCCATTTGTTTCTGCCTGTTCGTTTGCTTCTTTCTGTGAAGTTATATCATGAACTTGGTTTGGTTGTATCACATTAAGACGTTGAAAAGCGGAGTTGCTGGGGGAGTTTAAAAAATATCCTGCGTTGGCTCAGGACCACGTTGCTCATCTTTATGCCACGCTGTCTCCATTTGTCAAAACCTTTAGCCTCACTGTAAACCAGAAGGTCAGGGATTTCCCTTTAGGAACAATTTCCCGTTTAAACAAACTGCTAGTTAACTGGCCAGTTTTAGGACAGTACTCTCTAGGCTGGTGACCTCTGGGGTCATTTTCCACATTTTTCTGCCTTCCCTCAGCTGCTGGTACCCAAAAGTTGAGAAGACAGTGGGAACAGTTGGGAGGGCAACAGTGGCCCTCCCCCCCCAGGAAGGAGGGATAGTTGTAGACCCAGCCTGTCCGGGATCCTGCCACATTCCTCAATAAAGCCCGAGGCACAGGACTGAGACCGAAAACTGAAACCAAAATCCTTCTCACAGCTCCTAGCACGATGTTCTTCACACATTAGGCTCCTGGTAAGCAAACTAAGTAAGTGGCTTTCATCTCTCCAGCTAGATCAAAATGTGGCTGTGCAATGAAAGTTATTATTTACTTTACAAAGAGAATCATCCTGGGCAATCCTAGAGAAGTTAGAAATAGGATTTCAGCTGCATACACTTTTCTGGAATCCCAACATATGGGTTATATAAAATAAGAAATGCCTTTATGCAGACGTTTGTTAATTATGGACGATTTAAACAAGCTCATTTTCCTTGAATTACTCAAAAATTGGGGCATGCTAGGGGACTTTGGGATGAGCCACAGTTTTATTTATTTATTTACCTGTTTATATTTTATATTTTAACGAAGTATTGTTGACTTACAATTTTATATTAGTTTGATCAGGGGGTACAACATAGCAATTTTTTCCCCCGCTTTTTAGGGCCGCACCCATGGCATATGGAAGTTTCCAGGCTAGGGGTCTAATCAGAGCTATAGCATGCCACATCTGCGATCTACGCCACAGCTCACGGCAATGCTGGATCCTTAACCCACTGAGCGAGGCCAGGAATTGAACCCGCAACCTCATCGTTCCTAGTCGGATTCATTTCGGCTGCACCATGACGGGAACTCCAGTAATTTGGTATTTTATAGATTATACTCCATATAAAATTATTATAAAATATAGACTATATACTCTTGTACTATACATTGCATCCTTGTAACTTATACCTAGTAGTTTAATCCCCTTCATCTATTTTGCCCCTCCCTCCACCCCCTGCCATCAGTAACCACTTTGTTCTCTGTATCTGTATATCTGTTTCTGTTTGTTTTATTTTTTTAGATTCCACATATAAGTGAAAACATACAGTATTTGTCTTTCTCTGACTTATTTTACTAAACATAATACTCTCCAGGTCCGTTCATATTGTCACAAAGGGCAAAATTTCATTCTTTTTTGTGGCTGAGTAATATTCCACTATATATACCTACCACATCTTCTTTATCCATTCATCTGTTGATGGATACTGAGGTTGCTTCCAAATCTTGGCAATTGTAGACGATGCTGCCATGAACATTAGGATGCATATATCTTTTCCAATTAGTATTTTCATTTTCTTCTGGTAAATACCCAGGAGTGGACTGCAGGATAATGTGGTAGTTCTATTTTTAATTTTTTTATTAAAGTATAGTTGATTTACCATTATTTTTAATTTTTGGAGGAATCTCCATTCTGTTTTCCATGTGGCTGTACTAGTTTACATTCCCACAGTGTACTAGGATTCCTTTTTCTCCACATCCTCACCAACACTTATTATTTCTTGCCTTTTTGATGGTAGCCATTCTGACAGTCATGAGTTGATATCTCACGTGGTTTACATTTCCCTAATGATTAGTGATGCTGAGCATCTTTTCTTGTGCCCATTGGTCATCTGTTGGTCTTTGGAAAAATACTTATTCAGCTCCTCTGCCCATTTTTTAATCAGATTGTTTCTTTTCTTTTCTTTTTGCCTTTTCTAGGGCCTCGCTCATGACATATGGAGGTTCCCAGGCTAGGGGTCTAATCGGAGCTGTAGCCGATGGCCTATGCCACAGTCACAGCCACAGCAACACGGGATCCGAGCCACGTCTGCGACCTACACCACAGCTCACAGCAACGCCGGATCCTTAACCCACTGAGCGAGGCCAGGGGCTGAACCTGCAACCTCATGGTTCCTAGTCAGATTCGTTAACCACTGAGCCACAATGGGAACTCCTGTTTCTTTTTTAATATTGAGTTGTATGAGTTCTTTATATATTCTTGACATTAACCCCTTATCAGACATGTCATTTGCAAATATCTTCTCCCATTCAGTAGGCTGTCTTTTTTTTTTTTTTTTTTGGCTTTT
>PVHT020000193.1:7593034-7647255 GCA_004024745.2 Catagonus wagneri
AGGTTTGTTTATTTGTTTGTTTTTGTCTTTTTAGGGCTGCACCTGCAGCATATGGAGGTTCCCAGGCTAGGGGTCGAATCAGCTACAGTTGCTGGCCTACACCACAGCCACAGCAACACCAGATCCGAGATGCGTCTGCGATCTACAACACAGCTCACGGCAACGCCAGATCCTTAACCCACTGAGCGAGGCCAGGGATTGAACCCGCATCCTCATGGATCCTAGTCAGGTTCATTAGTCACTGAGTCACGAAGGGAACTCCCCCATAAGTCCTGAGTTAAGAGCGAAGTATTCACCCACAATTTGAGTGTCTTCTACGCCGTGGATTTAGTCACTCTAGGGTCCCCTCAGTCACTCCAAGAGCAGACTGGGCATGCCCATCAGCTTCCACGGATTCATGGACCCAAGGAGGTATTTGAAAGTGTCCCAGGATAGCCTCTCTGGACAACAGCAACAACTGAGAGGTGTGGGCTGAGAAGATCATTGTTCCAGGATCCCACCCACAAAGCTAGGGTGCTAGGAGTGGAGCAGACAGATCACTTGTGTTGCTTCCTAAAGAATCTTGGCCACTTGATGTTCCCAAGGGATTGGGGAGTGTACTCAGATGACTGTTACTTGGACGTAGCCAGCATGATCCAGAGACTGAAAATTAATAGCAAGGCGTCATCCTTGAGAAACCTGACTCCTTACAGGAATAAAACGATGATCGCAGAAAGTAATGACTGAGGCACAGTCACCAGGTTACTGTCAGAGACTAGGACTCAGGGACTTGGTGGCAGAAGTAAAGGGGGACACAAAGCTTCAAATCATAATCTCGGAGTTCCCGTAGTGGCTCAGCAGAAATGAATGTGACCACCATTCGTCCCAGTACATGGGACCCATGCACAGGCTGAGTCCAAGGAAGGCTATTAAGGCCAGTTTGTGAAGACTTGTATCTCTTGCTCATGAATCAAAAGCTTACTGGTGGAGTTCCCGTGGTGGCGCAGTGGTTAACGAATCCGACTAGGAACCATGAGGTTGCAGGTTCAATCCCTGGCCTTGCTCAGTGGGTTGACGATCCCGCATTACCGTGAGCTGTGGTGTAGGTAGCAGACGCAGCTCGAATCTGGCATTGCTGTGGCTGTCACATAGGCCGGCAGCTGTAGCTCGGATTCAACCCCTAGTCTGGGAACCTCCGTACGCCATGGGTGTGGCCCTAAAAATGCAAAAAAAAAAAAAAAAAAAAAAAAGCTTACTGGTTGCACAACAGGATCAGCATCATCTCTGCAGCTCTGGGGACGTAGGTTTGATTCCCGGCCCTCCACAGTGGGTTAAGGATCCGGCGTTGCCACAGCTGCAGCGGAAGTAGAAACCTTGGCTCAGATCTGATCCCTGATCCTGGAGTTCCATATGCCACAGGGGGGGCCCCCCCAAATTGCTGATCATTTGGCCAGTGAAAAGGCTGCAAGTGATGACATCTGAGTCAACTCAAAGAACCATAACTAGAGATGGGAAGTCTAGGGAGGCGTCATCAGGGGTGGAGAGATGCTTGAGGCCCAGAACACAGAGGATCTGGGAGGGGTGGGGTCAGATGGGGAGGCGAGGAGGAGGCAGAGCCCTTAGGAAAGTCAGAGCCCTAGCCTGGGATGACTCCATCCACCGAGACCACAAATGCTTGAGGCAGAGCTAAGTGGGAGGGCATGATGGTGACGCTGTGGCTGTGACCTCGTTAATCTGAGGAGCCTGCAGGCATCCGAGTGGAAATGACCAGCAGCAATTAGGAAACAGAGAGCAAGAGCTACTCAGTAGCCCAATGACGTGGTTGCTAAAACGAACACAGTATTAGGCTGCATTTATAGCTGCGTAGGATTTAGGCAGAGGCTGTTTGCCAGTCAGATCTTAGGTGGAGTGTGCCTCATTTGTGTCACTAGCAGCGGGGAGGGAGTGGGCATAGTTTCAGATTGACGTTGGTAACCTAGCTCAGAACAGGTCTGGGTGTGGTGGGGGCTGGGGAGGCCACCGGGATGGGGGGAGGACTGGAAATCGTGGTATATACGCTACAAAAAACTAGATGTCATTGTTTTCCAGAAAAGGAACTCTGGGTTGAATGATTAGTATGTAACAGGGTATGAAAATGGAAGCTTCTACAGAGACACCAAGCGACGATAGGTGTGAACTGAGTGAGGTGCCAACTTGGCATACTATCATCATATACATATTTCCCAAAGAAGTGGCTCCCGGGCGTGTTGAACGACTCCGGGGGTCAAGGATAGGAAAGGCCAAGAGTAGGAAGGGAAAATAGATGAAGAGATTGGGGGGGGGTAGCTGCTGTGACTGAGACCCCCACCTACCCCCCAAAAGTGAAAGGTTATATGGGGAAGGATGTATGTGACGAGGTGAGGCCTTTCAACCCAAAGCCTAACGAGGCATCCTTCTGAGCCTGTCTCTTCACCACCCCCCAAAAGCAGAGCCCGAGGAAAGAACTTCTTTGCAGAGTTTATGTTGTGAAATGGTCCCAAGGAAGAGGAATGAGGGACAGGGAAGAGAGAAACAGGGAAGGAGGGAACGCCAGTCAGAGCTCATCGTTACTGTAGGGAACTGGGGCCTCATATCACTGGGGGACTTTCTGAGGAGCCTCAGGGAGTTCCCGTTGTGGCTCAGCAGTAACGAACGTGACTAGTATTCATGAGGATGCGGGTTTGATCCCTGGCCTCGCAGAGTGGGTTAAGGATCCAGTGTTGCTGTGAGCTGTGGCTGTGGAGAAGGCCAGCAGCTACAGCTCCGATTTGACCGGTAGCCTGGGAACTTGAATATGCCACAGGTGGGGCCTTAAAAGGCAAAAAAAAGAAAAAAGAAAAAAAAGAAAGGTGTCTGCCTGAGGGATGGAAGAACACAGTATTGATGCCTGGCTGTAAGCCTAAATGGGTCAGGGGTTGCCCTTAGGGTGTCTGCATAGGTGTCACAGTGACACAGTGCATTCCCTCAGCTTCTTCCCAGACACAAAAAAAAAGTAGGTCACAACTGTGGCTCGGATATGACCCCTGGCCCAGGAACTCCATATGCCATGGGAACAGTCAAAAAATTAAAAAATAGGAGTTCCCTTCGTGGCGCAGCGGTTAACGAATCTGACTAGTAACCATGAGGTTGCGGGTTCGATCCCTGACCTTGCTCAGTGGGTTAACGATCCTGCGTTGCTGTGGCTGTGGCGTAGGCCGACAGCTACAGCTCCGATTAGACCCCTAGCCTGGGAGCCTCCACATGCTGTGGTTGCGGCCCTAAAATGACAAAAGGCAAAAAAAAAAATTAAAAAAATAAAATAAAGAGGTTGGAGGGTACTGCCCAATGCCCAGGGCTGGGGGAAGCAACACTCTGCTTCTGTACCCTTGATCCCAGCAGTGAGAATCTTTGGAGAGCCCATAAACACTCCCAAGGAAGAGAAAATCAGCTCTAGACATCTGCCCAGAGAGAGAACCAGGTCAAGAGAGACACTGCCCTCCCTCCACTCCACCCTCCCTCGAGGAGCTGCGGGTGGGGGAGGGAAGGGGAAGTTAAAGGTGGAGAAACAGACAGGAAGCCAGTCCCACAGACTTACTGCTGGAGGGTTTCAACCAGAAGCAGGCCTGACCTGGGGGCGGGGAGAAGTTATGAAGATTATCTTGGGCTGGATATTCTAATCATGGAAGAGAGGCTGTACTTGGTTGTTTTTTTTTTTTTTTTTTGTCTTTTGTCTTTTTGCCTTTTTATGTGGAGCCACACCCACGGCATATGGAGGTTCCCAGGCTAGGGGTGTAACAGGAACTGTAGCCGCCGGCCTACACCACAGCCACAGCAACGCAGGATCCGAGCCGCATCTGTGACCTACACCACAGCTCACGGCAACGCCGGATCCTTAACCCACTGAGCAAGGCCAAGGATCGAACCTACAACCTCATGGTTCTTAGTCGGATTCGTTAACCACTGAGCCACAAAGGGAACTCCAAGAGAGGCTGTACTTGTTACTTTGAGGGACTAGAAGGCGCTATGTTACCTAAGACTGAGCTGAAAAGTCACAGGGTCAGAGTTCCCCTTGTGGTGCAGCAGCAGAAACAAATCTGACTAGGATCCATGAGGATGTGGGTTCAATCCCTGACCTCGCTCAGTGGGTTAAGGATCTGGCTTTGCCATGAGCTGTGGTGTAGGTCGCAGACACAGCTCGGATCCCGCGTTGCTGTGGCTGTGGTGCAGGCCAGCAGCTGTAGCTGCGATTGGACCCCTAGCCTGGGAACCTCCATGTGCTGCGGGTGTGGCTCTAAAAAAAAAAGTCACGGGGTCCATTAGAGTATTTATCTAATAATGGCGTTTATTTATCTAGTATGTTTGTCAGGGTTCCCCAGTGAAACAGAACCAATAGGATATATATACATATATATATATATAGAGAGAGAGAGAGAACAAGATTTAGTATAAGGAATTGGCTCATGTGATTGAGGAGGCTGACAAGCCCCAGGATCTGCAGGCTGGAGACCCATAGAGCTGATGTTTCACTTCCAGTCTGAAGGCAGGAAAAAAATAATGTACCAGCTGAAAGGCATTCAGGAAGGAGGCATTCCCTCTTACTCAACTTTTTCTCTTTTTTTTTTTTTTGGCCATGGCTTGATGTAGGATCTCAGTTCCTAGACCAGGGATTGAACCCAGCCACAGTGGTGAAAGTGCCAAATCCTAACCACTAGACCATCAGGGAACTCCCAAGCCATTTTTTCTTCCTTTTTTTTTTGCTATTTATTTATTTATTTATTTGCTTTTTAGGGCCACACCCTTGGCATATGGAGGTTCCCAGGCTAGGGGTCAAATCGGAGCTACGACTGCTGGCCTACACCACAGCCACGGCAGTGCAAGATCCAACTGCATCTGCAACCTACGCCACAGCTCATGGCAATGCCAGATTCTTAACCCACTGAGCGAGGCTAGGAATCGAATTCACATCCTCATGGTTCCTGGTAGGATTCGTTTCTGCTGGGCCGCAATGGAACTCCCCCCAGCCATTTTTTTCTATTCAGGCCTCCAATTGATTGGAAGAGGCCCACACACATTTGGTGGGTGGTAATCTGCTCTACTCAGTCTACAGATTCAAATGTTAACCTCATCCCAAAACACCCTCACAGCACACCCAGAATAATGTTTGACCAAATATCTGCCCCCCTCCCCGTCCCCTGCAACCCAGTCAAGTTGACACATAAAATTAACCATCACAACCAGGTGATGTCACTGAATGGCTTTTAAAAGGACTCAATAAAAGTAGTGTTTTCATTATATGCATGTCAAGCATGGACAACATTCCAGTTACATTCTGAGACCTAGCTCCGGACCTTCTGTGGGGCCTGCTGAACCTGACCCTAACCCTTGGCTACCTTGTCCCCCTCTGCCTTCCACTTCTGTCTTGACACATGGTTAGTACCTTCCTAGCTCTCAGGTTTTTTTAATTACTTAATGAATTTTATTACATTTATAGGTGTACAACAATCATCACAACCAAATTTTTATAGCATTTCCATCCCAAACCCTCAGTGCATTCCCCCACTCCCCAACCTGTCTCACCTGGAAACCGTAAGTTTTTCAAAGTTTGTGAGTCAGTATCTGTTCTGCAAAGAAGTTCATTATGTCCTTTGTTTAGACTCCACATGTGATAGCATTTGATGTTGGTGAGCTCTCAGTTATTTTGTGTTTTTTTGGTTTGTTTGTTTGTTTGTTTTGTTTTGTTTTCAAGGGCTGAACCCACAGCATATGGAAGTTCCCAGGCTAGGGGTCTAATCGGAGCCTCAGCTGCTGGCCTGCGCCACAGCTACAGCAACACCATATCCGAGCCACATCTGCGGCCTACATCACAACGCATGGCAATGCTGGATCTTTAGCCCACTGAGGAAGGCTAGGGATCGAATCTGCGTCCTCACAGAGGCAATATCCGGTTCTTAACCTGCTGAGCCAACCCGGGAACTCCCCTAGTTCTCAGTTTTGGGCTCCACCCTCTGAACTGCAGGCAGCACCCTGCAGTCCTAATCCTAATGACCTCACTGTCTACGTGGTCTCAGAATCATCCAAGAGCTGTTTCTCCCCAACTTGCTGAGAAATGCAACACCTGCTTCTAAAACAGGCTGGTGGTTAATTTAACATGCAGGTAGTTGTCAATCAGAGAAGTCCCCATGCTGATTTCTAGTGGCTTAGCTTGGCCATGATAACCCACGGAAACCATGTTTTTTTTTTTTCCCTTCACTTTTCCTCCACAGCTCCAGTGTCTTCCCATGTAGCCTGGTTGCAAATCCTCATCCTTTAAGCCATGACTGTTTGGGTTTCAACCAGTTTGGGTGAAGGAAACAAATATTTATGAGACGTGGTTTCTGCCTCGGGGGAAAAATAAACCCACCAGTTACTGCGCTGTGTTCCAAGGCTGGTAATGGAGAGAGGAACAAACCATGTGTGCGCATGCGTGCGTGCCGTGGAAGGGCGTGAGAGAAGCAGGCAAAGGAAGGAGAAGCCCAGCCAGGACGTGCTTCCAGAAGTCTAGCCTCAGCCTGATCCCGCCGCTAGTCCCGGAGCACACGTGGTATCCCTGAATCTGTTCTGCCCTGAGGTGAGAGAAAGGAGCTTTTATGTCTCTATATCAGTCAGTCCTTGAAGACGCCTAACTCCGGGGAACTTCTGAGTGGCTCCAATCACCCTGAGGGCCAGCAGGTGGAGGTTGCTGGTGTGGCCCATTAGCAGCGGCACCTGGAGCGTTTGGGGACCAGGCCTGAGGAACTGGTTTCAGAGATCACAGAGGATCTGGGTGGGGCTCCCAAAGTGTCTGCTACAGCTTCCCAGTGGACAGTCTGAGTTGGGTTTTCAAGAAGCAGATGGGGAGTTCCATTGTGGCTCAGTGGTTAACGAATCCGACCAGGAACCATGAGGTTGCGAGTTCGATCCCTGACCTCGCCGAGTGGGTTAAGGGTCTGCCGTTGTCGTGAGCTATGGTGAGCTGTGGTGTAGGTCGCAGACGCGGCTCGGATCTCGCTTTGCTGTGGCGGCGGCCGGCCGGTATGCCGCGGGTGCGGCCCTAAAATGACAAAAGAAAAAAAAAAAAAAAAAAACAGCAGCAGATGGAATTTGGAGGGCCAAGAGGCTAGGGAGAGAGGGTTCCAGGCCTGGGCAGAGACGTGACTGTGGTAGCCTGGGTTGAAAAAAAGAAAGAGTACAAAGCAGGCGGCGGGGAAGAGAGGCAGGAAGCAGGGGCCTCGAGTGCCAGGCTGAGGAACGTGGGTTCCCTGTGAGAGACAGAGGTTAACTAGAGTGAGGAGCTCGCCTGGGCTGGGGGGTGGTGAGAGGCTCGGAAATGCATGCTCTGTGTGTCTTGACTCCATGGCCAAGGATTGGACCGGGTGCTGATGAGGCCACCCTGGGAGGGGGGTGAGGGGACAGTGGTTCCCTAAAAACAGTGGTTCTTCTGCAGCCAAGAGCTGGCCTGACTTTCCACTCTTCCTTGTGCTTCCTCTCAGCTCTCTCCTCCTCTCCCTACTCAGTCTATAGAATTTCCTTACCACAACCTCTCCTCTCTTCTCTGCCCTTTTCTCATCATCGCAGCTTCTCTTTTCGTTCATTCTCTCCTTTGCCAAGTAGCTGACAGTCTGCCTACCGTGGGCTTGCTGTGCTGGGACCATCCTTGATCCATCTCCTCTCCTCTTCCCTGTGGATTCCCTGGATTCAGTCCTCTGTTAAATGTTGTACAACAAGGAAGGCAGCTGGGAGTTCCCGTCGTGGCACAGCGGTTAATGAATCCGACTAGGAACCGTGAGGTCGCGGGTTAGATCCCTGGCCTTACTCAGTGGGTTAACAGTCCTGGAGCTGTGGTGTAGATCGTAGATGCGGCTCGGATCTGGCGTTGCTGTGGCTGTGGCGTAGGCCAGCAACTGTAGCTGATTCGACCCCTAGCCTGGGAACCTCCATATGCCTTGAGTGCGGCCCTAAAAAAAGCAAAAAAAGGGGGGGGGCAGCTGGACATATCTATGTATACATTTTTGTTTTAAAAATGATTAAAATTTTGGAGTTCCCGTCGTGGCTCCGTGATTAACGAATCCGACTAGGAACCACGAGGTTGTGGATTCGATCCCTGGCCTTGCTCAGTGGGTTAAAGATCCAGCGTTGCTCTGAGCTGTGGTGTAGGTTGCAGACGCGGCTCGGATCCCGTGTTGCTGTGGCTGTGGCGAAAGCCAGCAGCTACAGCTCCTGTTAGACCCCTAGCCTGGGAACCTCCATATGCTGTGGGTGTGGCCCCGAAAAACAAAAAAACAAACAAAAAAAAGCAAAAAAATTATTACTCCATATTATCAATATATGGTCAATATTAACATTTCCTCATTTGTCTTATACAACTTTTTTGTTTTTGCTTTTTGTAGCTGCACCCATGGCATATGGAGGTTCCCAGGCTAGGGGTCCAAGTCCATACATTGCATTTGGCTGATACATTTCTTAGACCTATAGGTTTAGTCTCCACTCATTTTTTTCTTGCAATTTTTGTCATTGATGAGAAAGCTGGATAATTTGTCCATAAGAGTTTCCCATGGCCTGAATATTGCTTAGTGCATCCTCATGGTGTTATTTGACACGTTCCTCTGTCCTCTGTATTCCCTGTAAATTGGAAGTTAGAGCTAGGCCAGCACAGTCCAACAGAACATTCAACCGTGACAGAAAACTTCTATATCTGCACTGTCCAATATGGTAGCTACTAGCCACATGTGAGTATTGAGCACTTAATTTGTGGCCAGTGTGACTGAGGAACTGGATTTTTGGTTTTATGTAATTTTAATTCATTTAAATATACATAGCTATTTAAATACAAATATGGTTAGTGACTATTGTACTGAGAAAATTTCTCTCTAGTCTTGACCAGATTCAGTTTTGTTTTGTTATCAAAATTACTTCAGGGAGTTTCCGTTGTGGCTCAGCAGTGATGAACCTGACACTAGTATCCATGAGGACTCAGGTTCAATCCCTGGACTGGCTCAGTGGGTTAAAGGATCCGGTGTTGCTGTGAGCTGTGGTGTAGGTTGCAGACATGGCTCGGATCCTGCATTGCTGTGGCTGTGCCTGGCAGCTGCAACTCTGATTTGCCCCCTAGCCTGGGAACTTCCATATGCCACAAGTGCAGCCCTAAAAAGACAAGAAAAAAAAAAAGAAAGAAAGAAAGAAAGAAAAGGAAAAAGCCAACCTCAGCTACTTGCATCATCTACCACTGTTTAGTCCAAATTTAGTTCTTGTATGTACTCAGTCTACCCTAGCCATGTCTAAGCCATTTATGCATTTCCCAACAGGCCACAGGGTGGCACTGTGGGTCTGATCTCCTCTAAGGAATCCACCATTACTCTGGACAAAATTAGCCAGGACCCAGTTACACAGCAGTTTTCCCCTTCCTGTTTTGCTTGATTATATCATGTTTCTTTCACAAAACTTATAAAATCATGGGATTAGCCTATTTCTTCATTTTACAGATGAAGGAAAATAGAACAGAGAGAGGAGTAGGCTGCTTCTCAAAGCTGTGCTCCTCCTCCTCAGTGAAGAACCTCTTTGGAAGCGGGAAGGAAAAGGCAAAAGGTTATACAGCTAGTTAATGGCGGAACTTAAATCTGTCTCCTGACGCCCACCCTGAGCGTTCTTTCTTCTTTCTTCTATCAACAATGTGATTCCATAATAGATTTGCTGATATTGAACCATCCTTGCATTCTTACAATAACTCTGCTTGCCCATGTGTTTTAGCATCTTATACACCCCTGGATTCAATTTGCTAATATTTTATTCAGGATTTATGAATTTGTGTTTAAAAGTTTAGTCAGTTTCTTTCTTATCTGTTATTATATTTGTCTATTTGGATATCAAGCTTCTAATAACCCCATAAAATAATTCAGGCAGCTTTCCCTTTTTTCTATTTTATGTAACAATTTCTATAAGGTAGGATTTCCTTTTTTTTTTGCTTTTTAGGGCCATACCCATGGCATATGAAGGTTCCCAGGCTAGGGTTCTAATCGGGGCTACAGCTGCTGGCCTACACCACAGCCATAGCAATGTGGGATCTGAGCCGTGTCTGTGACCTGCACCACAGCTCATGGCAGTGCCAGATCCTCAACCCATTGAGTGAGGCCAGGGATCAAACCTGAAACCTCATGGCTCCTAGTTGGATTTGTTTCCCCTGTGCCACAACGGGAACTCCCAGGATTTCCTATTTTTTGAAGATTGGGTAAAGCAGATACATGAAAGTCTCTAAAGCTGGTTCTTTTCTTCCTTTCCTACCTCCCTTCCTTCCTATCTCTCTTTTCTTTCTTTTTTCTTTTTTTTTTTTTGTGGAGGGTAGTGTGAGGACTTTGGGAGAGATTTTTAAATTTCTTTTTCATTTTTTCAAAAACTTATTGGTTTATTATGACATTCTATTTCTTATTGAAATATTATGACAACCCCAAATGTGCATATTTGATGAGATGAGGGGCCAGATGTGGAGAGAAAGCCATAGTCCTTAGGCTTGCAAAATACATTTAGTTTAAGTTTTTTTTTACATGGGAAACACAAATCTATATAAAATATTGCTTGGTTTTATCACTGCCATACTTAAGAATGTCCCACCTCCTTGCCCCCAGCATTGAGTCTAATTTTTTTTTTCTTTTTGGCTGCTCCCACGGTATATGGATTTCCCAGGCCAGGGATTAGATCCGAGTCGCAATTGTGACCTAAGCTGCTGCTGGGGAGACACCAGATCCTTAACCCACTGTACCTGGCTGGGGATCAAACCTGAGTCCCAGCACTCACAAGATGCCACCAATCCCGTTGCACCACAGTGGGAGCTCCAAGTATAACTTGTTTAACTGTGTTCTCAGGATCCTATGGCATCAACCGTCCATAAATCACTGCCCAATTGAATTTAGGGCCAGAGAGAATATAGAAACAACAGCCACATCTTCAAGGGGTGCCTGCAATTGGTTGGGAAGTCATAGTAACACAAACAAGAGGTAAATTATGTACTAATCTGTAAAGTACTGCTGTGGAGATGAACAGCAGGCACCACTGGACAAGGAGATAGTTGGACTAGTTGGGAAAGCAAAGTAGGAACTGGCTAGGCAGGGGGAGCGCAGAGAGAGTTTTAAGCAATAGAAACTGCTTAAGAAAGGTAGAATCCATGGGACAAAGGCACAGAGGCAAAAAGTACTACAGGATACAGAATGTCAGAAGGGCTTGGCCTGGGCAGGGGCGGGCATCTGATTTGTAGATGACGGACATGGAAAGAGTGAAGGCATACCTTGCTGATCTCATCTGTGTAAAAACTAGATTGAGGAGTTCCCGTTGTGGCACAGTGGAAATGAATCTGACTGGGAACCGTGAGGTTGCAGGTTCGATCCCTGGCCTCGCTCAGTGGGTTAAGGATCCGGCGTTGCCGTGAGCTGTGGTGTAGGTCACAGACGCGGCTTGGATCTGGCATTGCTGTGGCTGTGGCGAAGGCCGGCGGCTGCAGCTCCAATTGGACCCCTAGCCTGGGAACCTCCATATGTCACAGGTGCAGCCCCAAAAAAGACAAAAAATAAAAAAAATATATATTTTCTATGTAAAAATACATTCTTCTGGAAACCACCCAAATGTCCATCAATGGATGAATGGATAAACAAAAGGTGGAATAGCCATACAACAGAATCTCATTCAGCCTTATAAAAGGAAGAAAATTCTGGCATGTGCTACAATATGTATGAAACTTGAAGACATCCTACAAAGTGAAATAAGCTAGGCACAAAAAGACAAATATTGTGTGATTCCATTTATATGAGGTACCTAGAGTAGCCAGACTCAAAAGAAAAAAGTAGAATGGTGGTTGCTAGTGTTAGAGGGAGGAGGAAATTCAGAGTTAGTGTTTAAGTGGTATAGAGTTTCAGTCTGGGAAGATGAAAAAGTTCTGGAGCTGGATGGTGGTGATGATTGCACAACAGTGCCAATGAACTTAATGCCACTGAACTATACACTTTATTTATTTTTTTGGTCTTGGTGTGCAATGGCTTGATGTGGGATCTCAGTTCCCAGACCAGGGACTGCACCCAGGCTGCAGCGGTGAAAGTACCAAGTCCTAACCTCTAGACCACCAGAACTATACACTTTAAAATAGTAAATTAAAATTTTTCTTTGTTTTTTTCGGCCACCCTGTGGCACATGGAGTTCTCAGAGTTTGCCTTGTTTTTTTTTTTTTTCCCCCAGGGATCAGATTTGAGCCACAGTTTCTACTTAAGCCGCAGCTGCGGCAATACTGGATCCTTAATCCCCTGTGCCAGACCAGGGGTCGAACCTGCATTCCAGCACTCCCAAAACACTGCCAAACTCATTGTGCCACAGCAGGAACTCCAAAATAGTAAATTAAAAATTTTATTTTAGGAGTTCCCTTGCAGCACAGTAGGTTAAGGATCTGCTGTTGTAACTGCAGCGGCTCAGGTTGCTGCTGTGGTGCAGGTTCCAACTTGTCCAGGGAACTTCCACATGCTGTGGGTACACCCCCAAAAGATTTAAATTTAAAAATGTTTTATATATTATAAAAATATTTTAAAATATTATGTATATTTTACCATAGTACATTTTTTAAAAAAGACATACATTCTCATATATAAGAATATATGTATATATCTTGAGAAATATAGATCAGGGTGAGCAGGGGTGGTTTCTGGAAGGTGGAAGCACAGAGAATATTCTGTATGATACATATCCACATTGTTTGAATGTCTTCCAAGGAGCATGTAATTTTGTAATCACCAGATAATTAAAGATGAAAAACTCCAACAGAGGAGGATGTAATGTAATAGATGACCATGAAAAGTACACGTCATGTGATTCTGGCTGAAAGTCACCTCATGGGAGGGTTTTCCTTCTTTGGAGGAAGGAGGGGTCTGCTTCCCACTTAAATCCCTGAGAATGACAGAGAAGGTGACCAGGCAAAAGGTTAGCGCTCCCGAGGAAGCCAATCCCCAGGAACTTCTGATGCTTCTCCTCCAGAAGGGACTTGGTGGCTGGCAGTCAGTCAGCAGAGTAAATGCCGGGGGTCTGAAGTGGCCAAGGGCACAGCAGCTGAGAGAAACACGACCAGAGGCCCCAAGGCCCTGGGCATCTGGCTAGAGGGCCCAGGCCAGGCCTCAGAGGCTGTACAGCAGTTCCCCACCCACCAGACATTCTGTATGTATGGCCCGTCTGCCCTGTGGGAGAAGCTGACATGGTCCAGGGGCCTGAGAGGGAACTGGCACTTGAAATGTTTGTTCCTCTGCTTTGCTCCCAGGTTGCCAGGGTAAAATCCATAAATACAGTGACTGGCTTCATTACTGATTAATGAGCTCCAGCTTTATGTGTGACAGTCCTTGGACTTGAACCAGGTGGCTCCCAGCTCCTCTTAACAACGAAATCCAAGCCTGATGCTTCTCCCCCCAGCCCTAGGCTTCCCCAGTGCAGCCCAGGCAGATAACTGGTCCTTTCTTCTCCCCGGGGCCTGCTGAACCCTCAGCTCATGTTTCTCCACTCGCCCATTAGGTCCTTTCTGATTCAGAGACGCTGAGTGGCCGTGCCCCTTCCCGTGGCTGACCCAGCACTTGTGCCCTTGAACTCATCCTTCTCATCCATATCTGAAACCTTTCACAATTTCCCTACTCTTATGTATTCTCTCCCTCGAACCAGACTTCATCCTTACAGTCTGTATACATGATCCATATTTCCCCTGTCCTGGAAAAAATAATGGCCAAATTGTGGCCTTAATGCAGCCTCTGGCCCAGGCAATACTATTGTCGCTCGTCTCACCTTCCTGCCTCAAAGCCCCTGCAAGTCATGGCTTGGGCCCTGGACACATCCATGTACTCTGTATTCTTTTTTAAAAAGCAGTTTTAGGAGTTACCGTTATGGCTCAGTGGTTAACAAACCCAAGTAGCGTCCATGAGGACGCGGGTTCGATCCCTGACCTTGCTCAGTGGGTTAAGGATCTGGCATTGCCGTGAGCTGTGGTGTAGGCCACAGGCACAGCTTGGATCTGGCATTGGTGTAGGCCGGCAGCTGCAGCTCCGATTGGACCCCTAGCCTGGGAACCTCCATATGCCATGGGTGCAACCCTAAAAGAAAAAAAGACAAAAAGATAAATAGATAAAATAAAAGCCAGTTTTATTAAGCCATACTTTACATATAATTAAAGAACCAGTTTTAAGTGTACATTTTGATGAGTTTTAACCAATGTGTACACATGTGTAACCACTATCACCATCAAGGTATAAAAGATTTTATTGCCCTAAAAAGTTCCATTGTGTCCCTGCCCAGGCAACCACTGATCCTTATTCTGTCACTCTGGTTTAGATTTGTCTTTCTAAACAACCACATAAGTGGAATCATACCATATGTACCTTTTTGCATCTTGCTTTCTTTGCTCAGCATGTTTTTCGAGATCCACCCATGTTGTTGCATGTGTAGTGATTGATTCCTTTTTGTTGATGAGTAGTATTCCGTTGTGTGGATGTATCACAATTAGTTTATCCATTTACCTGTTGATGAATATTTGTGTTATTTCCAGTCTTTTTTGTAAGATATTATGGGAGTTCCCTTTGTGGGTCAGTGGTTAACGAATCCGACTAAGAACCGTGAGGTTGCGGGTTCGATCCCTGGCCTCGCTCAGTGGGTTAAGGATCTGGCGTTGCCGTGAGCTGTGGTGTAGGTTGCAGACGTGGCTCGGATCCCGCGTTGCTGTGGCTGTGGCGAAGGCCGGCAGCTACAGCTCCTGTTAGACCCCTAGCCTGGGAACCTCCATGTGCTGCGAGTGCGGCCCTAGATAAAGGCAAAAAGACAAAAAAAAAAATATATATATATAAGATATTATGAAATAAAGCCACCATGAACATTTGCATATGATTCTTTGTGTGGACATATGTTTTCATTTTTGGGGGGTAAATATCTAAGACTAAAATGATCAAATCATATTGTAATTCTATGTCTATATTGATAAGGAAGTATGACACCATTTTCCAGAGTTGCTGTAACATTTGACATTCCCACTGGTAGTATATGAGAGTTCCAGTTGCTCACATCCTTGTCAGCACTTGGTATTGTCAGTCTTTTTAATTTTAGTCATTCTAATTGGTACATAGTAGCACTTTTTTCTTTAAAAATTTTTTAATTAAAAACAATATTTTTGGACACACCCATGATGTGTGGAAGTTCCAGTGCCAGGGATCGGACCTGCACCACAGCAGCGACCCAAGCTGCTGCAGTGCTGATGCCAGATCCTTTAACCTACTGCGCCACATCGGGAGTTTTATCATGAAGTATTTTCAGCATTTGAAATATAGAGAGAGAATAATACAACAAACACCCACATACCCAGCAACTAGCTTTGTCAGATGTTAACATTTTGGCATAATTGCTTCAGATCTAATTTCTTTTTATGCAGAGAATCTACTGAAAAATCATATGTCTACATTAGGTTTGAGGAGAGTATTTATTTATTTATTTATTTTTATCTTTTTAGGGTTGCACCTGTGGCATATGGAGGTTCCCAGGCTAGGGGTCGAATCGGAGCTGTAGCTGCCGGCCTACACCACAGTGACAGCAATGCCAGATCCGAGCTGCATCTGCGACCTACACCACAGCTCACGGCAACGCTGGATCCTTAACTCACTGAGTGAGGCCGGGGATGGAACCCACGTCCTCATGCATGCTAGTCAGATTAGTTTCCGCTGAGTCATGATGGAACTCCAAGAATATTTATTTAGTTGTTTTTTTGTTTGTTTGTTTTTTGTCTTTTTGCCTTTTCTAGGGCCGCACCTGCAGCGTATGGGGGTTCCCAGGCTAGGGGTCTAACAGGAGCTGTAGCCACTGGTCTATGCCACAGACACAGCAATGCGGGATCCGAGCCGCGTCTGCAACCTACACCACAGCTCATGGCAACCCTGGATCCTTAACCCACTGAGCCAGGCCAGGGATCGAACCCGCAACCTCATGGTTCCTAGTTGGATTCGTTAACCACTAGCCATGACAGGAACTCCAAGAAAGTATTTAGTTTTGATCTTAGAAATAATTTTATTAAACTAACCATTGACAATTTAATAAATTTCAGTATCGACATCAATATTTGTTTTAGATAATGCTTTAATCTTTTTTATTTTTTATTAAAGTTGATTGATTTACGATGTGTTAGTTTCAGGTGTATAGCAAAGTGATTCAGTTATACATATATCTATTCTTTTTCAGTTTCTTTTCCCATATAGGTTATTACAGACTATTGAGTAGAGTTCCCTGTGCTATACAGTAGGGCCTTGTTGATTATCTACTTTATATGTGGTAGTGTGTATATAGTAATCCCAAACTCCTAATTTATCCCTCCCCTCCCCTTTTCCCTTTGGTAACCATAAGTTTCTAAATGTGTGAGTCTCCCCTTTTCCCTTTGGTAACCATAAGTTTTGTAAATTAATTAATTTGAATTGTTTTTTAAAGATTCTACATATGAGTAATATCATACGCTATTTGTCCTTCTCTGTCTTCATTTCTTTTTTCTTTTTATGGCCTCATCTGCAGCATATGGAAGTTCCCAAGCTAGAGGTCAAATTAGAGCTGCAGCTGCCAGCCACAGCCACAGCAATGCCAGATTCGAGTCACACCTGTGACCTATGCCGCACCTTGTGACAATGCTGGATCCTTAACCCATTGAGCAAGGCCAGGGATAGAACCTGAATCCTCATGGATACTAATCAGGTTCTTTCTTTCCTTTTTTTTTGTCTTTTTAGGGCCACACCCACAGTACATGGAGGTTCCCAGGCTAGGGGTAGAATCGGAGCTGCAGCTGCAGGCCTACTCTACAGTTATGGCAACTTGGGATCTGAGCTGCGTCTGCGACCTACACCACAGCTCATGGCAACGCTGGATCCTTAGCCCACTGAGCAAGGCCAGGGATTGAACCTGTGTCCTCATGGATGCTAGTCAGATTTGTTTCCACTGAGCCACTACAGGAGCTCCCCTAGTCAGGTTCTTAACTTGCTGAGCCACAACAGGATCTCCTGTCTGGCCTCAGTACCAGCATGTCTAGGTCCATTCATGTTGCTGCAAATGGCATTCATTCTTTTTTTATGGCTGAGTAGTATTCCATTGTATATATGTACCACATCTTCTTTATCCATTCATCTATCAGTGGACTTTCATCTATTGCTTCCGCATCTTGGCTATTGTAAATAATGCTGCACCGAACATCGGGGTGCATGTATCTTTTCAAATTATGGTTTTCTCCTGATATATGTCCGGGAGTGGGATTGCTGGATCATATAGTAGTTCTATTTTTAGTTATTAAAGGAACCTCCATACTGTTCTCCATAGTGGTTATACCCACTTACCTTCCCACCAGCAGGGTAGGAGGATTCCCTTTTTTCTAAACCCTCTTCAGCATTTATTGTTGATAGACTTTTAAAAATTTCTTTAAAATTTTTTATTATAGTTGACCCACAATGTTATGCTAGTTTCAGGTGCACAGCAAAGTGAATCCATTAAACATATATACATATCCTTTTTTTTTTTTTGCCTTTTGTCATTTTAGGGCCACAGCCGTGGCATGTGGAGGTTCCCAGGCTAGGGGTCTAATTGGAGCTGTAGCCACTGGCCTACGCCACAGCCACAGCAACGCAGGATCTGAGCTGTGTCTGCGACCTACACCACAGCTCACGGCAACGCTGGATCGTTAACCCACTGAGCAAGGCCAGGGATCGAACCCACAACCTCATGGTTCCTAGTCGGATTCGTTAACCACTGAGCCACGATGGGAACTCCCCTACATATCCTTTTTTCTTCAGATACTTTTCCCACACAGGTCATCCCAGACCAGTGAGTAGATTTCCCTGTGCTATACAGTAGGTCTCTATTACTCATCTATTCTGTATACAATAGTGTGTATATATATGTCAGTCCCAACTTCCTAGTTTATTCCTCCCCCCAAAAGTTTTCCCTTTGGTGTTGTTTACACACTTCATTATTTTTTGGCCTCACCTGCAGCATGCAGAAGTCCCTGGGCCAGGGACTGAACTTGTTTCACAGCAGTGACCCAAGCTACAGCAATGACAACGTCAGATCCTTAAGTGCTAGTCCACTAGGGAATTCCCGTTTATAGACTTTTCAATGATGGCCATTCTGACTGGCGTGAGGTGATACCTCATTGCAGTTTTGTTTTGTTTTTGTTTTTTAGGGCCACACCCATGGCATATGGAGGTTCCCAGGCTGGGGGTCCGATCGGAGCTGCAGCCGCCGGCCTACACCACAGCCACAGCTACGTCAGATCTGAGCTGCATCTGCAGCCTACACCACAACTCATGGCAATGCTGGATCCTTAACCCACTGAGAGAGGCCAAGGATCAAATCTGTGTCCTCATGGATGCTAGTCAGATTTGTTTCCACTGAGCCAAGATGGGAACTCCTCATTGTAGTTTTGATTTGCATTTCTCTAATAATTTAGCAATGTTGAGTATCTTTTCATGTGCTTTTTGGCCATCTTTATGTCTTCTTTGGAAAAATGTCTATTTAGATCTTCTGCCCATTTTTTGATTTGGTTGTCTGTTTTTTTAATATGGAGCTGTATGGGCTGTTTGTATATTTTGGAGATTAATCCCTTGTTGGTTGTTTCATTTGCAAAGATTTTCTCCCATTCTGTGGGTTGTCTTTTGGTTTTGTTTGTGGTTTCCTTTGCTGTGGAAAAACTTTTAAGTTTAATTAGATCCCATTTGTTTATTTTTGTTATTATTTCGATTACTCTAGGAAGCAGATCTAGAAAAGATATTGCTGCAATTTATGTCAAAATAGTGTTCCATGTTTTCCTCTAGGAGTTTATAGTGACTGGTTTTACACTTAGGTCTTTAATCCATTTTGAGTTTATTTTTGTATATGGTTTAAGAGACTGTTCTATTCTCACTCTTTTGCGTGTAGCTGTACAGTTTTCCCAGTGCCACTTATTGAAGAAACTCTTTTCTCCAATGTATATTCTTGCCTCTTTTGTCATAAATTAATTCATCCTAGGTGTGCGGATTTACTTTTGGGCCTTCTGTCCTATGCCATTGATTTATATTTCTGGTTTTGTGCCACTACAGTACTGTTTTGATTACTGTAGCTTTGTAGTATAGCCTGAAGTAAGGAGCCTGATTCCTCCAGCTCCATTTAAATAATGGTTTAATCTTCATTAATATTTTTCCAAATGAGTACATTTTTTTAAATCAGAAAGTTCATTGTAGGAGTTCCCATCGTGCCTCAGTGGTTAACCAACCTGACTAGTGTCCATGAGGATGTGGGTTTGATCCCTGGACTCCCTCAGTGGGTTAAGGATCCGGCATTGCCATGAGCTGGGGTGTAGGTCGCAGACACGGCTCAGATCCTGCGTTGCTGTGTCTGTGGCGTAGGCCGGCAGCTGTAGCTCTGATTGGACCCCTCGCCTGGGAACTTCCAGATGCTACAGGTGCCACCCTAAAAAGACAAAAAAAAAAAAAGTCCATTGTGAAGTATGAAGTCGTGAAGCATTTTCTTCCATTTAAGTAGCTCGCTTAAGGAGTTCCCTTCGTGGCTCAGTGGTTAACGAATCCAACTAAGAACCATGACGTTGCGGGTTCGATCCCTGGCCTTGCTCAGTGGGTTAAGGATCCGGCGTTGCCGTGAGCTGTGGTGAAGGTTGCAGACGCGGCTCGGATCCCGTGTTGCTGTGGCTGTGGCGAAGGCCAGCAGCTACAGCTCCTGTTAGACCCCTAGCCTGGGAACCTCCATGTGCCGCGGGTGCGGCTCTAGATAAAGGCAAAAAGACAAAAAAAAAAAAAAAGTAGCTCCCTTAAGATATAATTTACATACAACACCATTCACCCATTTAAAGTGTACAATTCCAATTCGATGCTTTTTTTTTTTTTTTTAATCTTTTGGCTGTCCCATGGCATTCGGAGTTTCTGGGCTAGGGATCACATCTGAACCGCAGGCCGCCAGATCCTTTAACACATTGTGCCAGACCAGGGGATCAAACCTGTATTCTGGGGCTGCGGAGATGCCGCCAATCCCATTGCGCCACAGCAGGAACTTCTCAGTGCTTTTTAGTATATTCACAGATATGTGCAGCCATGATCCTTTTGAGTTCTTTGCATTTTCATAAATTTGTTGAAAATTGAACGATTGAAATAATATAATGTGGTAACTCTGGAAATCAGAGTCTCCTTTGTTACAAGGTTAGTCGTTGTTGCTGCTCTTCTTTTTTTTTTTTTTGGCTTTTTAGGGCCACACTTGCGGCATATGGAGGTTCCCAGGCTAGGGGTCAAATCAGAGTTACAGTTGCCAGCCTACACCACAGCCATAGCCACTCGGGATCTGAGCCGAGAGTCTGTGACCTACACCACAGCTCACAGCAACGCCGGGTCCTTAACCCACTGAGTGAGGTCAGGGATCGAACCGGCATCCTCCTGAATACTAGTCGGGCTCATTACCACTGAGCCACAATGGGAACTTCTGCTGCTGCTTATTCTTATTGTTGGTTTTTGGACTAACTCTGTAAAGTGTATTCTTTCTTATGAGTGGCCACTAAAGTCTCTGCTTATTAGCTTAGTGGTTAGCTAATGAATGGACAGAGATTTTTTTTTTTTGTCTTTTTGCCCTTTCTAGGGCCGCACTCGCAAGCATATGGAGGTTCCCAGGCTAGGGGGTCTAACAGGAGCTGTAGCCACCAGCCTATGCCACAGCCATAGCGACGTGGGATCCAAGCCATGTCTGCAAACTACACCACAGCTCACGGCAACGCTGGATCCCCAACCCACTGGGCGAGGCCAGGGATCGAACCCGCAACCTCATGGTTCCTAGTTGGATTCGTTAACCACTAAGTCACGATGGGAACTCTTAGATCAGAGCTTTTCAAAGAACTCTAAGGACATCTTCAGCTCCTCGTCTTTCTGTTGTCTCTCTGTTGACAGCATCTTCAGCTTAATTGGGACTCTTTAGGTTATAGAATATGGTTTCAGAAGTTCCCGTGTGGTGCAGCTGGTTAAGGATCCAGTGTTGCCGAAGCTGTGGTGCAGGTTGCAATTGCGGGGCAGGTTTGCTCCTTGGCTTGGGAACTTCCATAGGCTGTGGGTACAGCCAAAGAGAAGGAAAGAGAGAGAGACAGAGAGAGGGGAAGGAAGGAAGAAATAGGGAGGGAGGAAGAAAGAAAAGGAACAGAGAAAAGAAAATGGTTTCTGCTCAGGGAGGTCACCTGTAGGTCCTGTGTGTAGCAGTCAGGGAGACAGACCTCCGGGTTTTCTTAAGTCACAAGAGGTAGAAAGGAGCCAGGACAGCCAGAGTCTGAGACCGGGCTTCCCTTGTGGCTCAGTGGGTTAACGATCCAGAGTTGTTTGGATCCCTGTCTGGGGAATTTCCGCGTGCCACAGGCGCCACCAAAAAAAAAAAAAAAAAAAGAGCCTGGGACCCCTCCAGGCCGCCCTCCCACCGCATCATCGCTACTTCTGACCAATTGTCTGGCCCTGATGATCACATCCTCCGCTTACTCATTCATCCTTCTGTTTCCTCACAACCTCTGCTAACTCAGGGCCTACACACGTTGTGACCTTTTAGCTTCTGCACCCACAGTTAACTGATGAGTCCCTCAGCATGTCCTAGTTTCAGTCACCAAGTGAGAGGAAATCTTGTCCGGGCCTGTGGATTTATTTGTCACAGGTTAAGTGCTCACCCCGGTCCAGTCGGCTTTCGCCAAGGGGGTGAAGCCAGGTGTTCCACTGAAAAACACCTTCCAGGAGTTCCCGATGTGGCTCAGCAGAAACGAATCTGACTAGCATCCATGAGGACGCAGGTTCAATCCCTGGCCTCACTCAGTGGGTTAAGGATCTGGCGTTGCCATGAGCTGTGGTGTAGGTTGCAGACATGGCTCGGATCTGGCGTGGCTGTGGCTGTGGCGTTGGCTGGCAGCTACGGCTCTGATCCGACCCCTAGCCTGGGAACCTCCATATGCTGTCAGTGCAGCCCTAAAAAGACAAAAAAAAAAGGAAGGAAGGAAGGAAGGAAAGAGAGAGAAAGAAAGAAAGAAAGAAAGAAAGAAAAGGAAAGAAAGAAATACACCTTCCAAGGGCTGTGGGTGGGACTGTCCAAAGCTAAACTGCTTCAATTTGCATTCCAGCCCCTCTGCTTATCAGTTATGTGTCCTTAGGCAAATTAACTTTTGGGGCTCTCAGTTTTCTTATCTGTAAAATGGGAATGGTGAGAATAATCATACCTGGGGCAGGACAATTAAATGAAGTAGTGCATGGAAAATGCTTAGAACAGTGTCAGGTGTATAAAGTGCTCAGTTTATGCTAGACATCATCATCCAGCCACTAAAGGTAGAAAGTGCAGGCTCACCTTTCCCTTTTTTTACATCGCCCACTTCCAACATCACATTCTGTCGGTTTTGTAACCGAATTCCTTTAAAGGTACCATCTGAATTGCCTCATTGTTTCTCTTTGAGAGTCTGGGAGGCACCACCCAACCCAAGTTTCCTTGCTTTCACATCTCTAGTCCAGTCTCCCCACTGTCTCCAAAATTATTCTTTGAAAATGTACGTCTGGGGAGTTCCCGTCGTGGCTCAGTGGTTAACGAAACTGACTAACCTCCATGAGGATGCGGGTTCAATCCCTGGCCTCACTCAGTGGGTTAAGGATCTGGCATTGCCGTGGGCTGTGCTGTAGGTCCCTGACATGGCTCAGATCTGGCATTGCTGTGGCTAGGGTGTAGGCCGGCAGCTGTAGCTCCGATTTGACCCCTAGCCTGGGAACTTTCATATGCCACAGGTGCGGCCCTAAAAAAAAAAAAGGGAACAAATAAGAACAGAGGTGGGGATAGAGGCTGGCAACCCTGCAAGCAGTGGGAGTTCCCTGCTCCATGGCAGTAACCTGGAAAGGTGGCCAGACCCAAGAGAACTGGCTAGCTGGCACACCAAAAGGGTCTGGACTCCAGGCTCTAGGACTAACAACCTGAAAACTGTTCTTAGCCCCCGCCCCACCATCAGTTCAAGCACTGTCTTGGGTACCCAAAGGCCTCAAACTGATATGTAAGCTGGGTGCCACTTAAAGAAGAACATGTTCCTTTACACTAAACATAAGTCTACATGGACTAGAAATATCCATGTTCCCCATTAAGAGCCCTCCTGCTCTGAATACAGGTATCCAAATTATTTTGTGGGAAGCATGCTTAGAAAAAGTGGTAGACATGCCTACCCCTTCCTCTTTCTTCCCTTCCCCCTTACCAACAATATCCCCATATTGCTGGGGGTAGCAATGTGCCATATAGAAAATGACATTTTCTGCCTCCTTTGCATCTAGGGGTGATCATTGAGATATTAGTGAAAGTTGGTGGGCAAAGTTTCTAGGAAAGGTCTTTTTGTCCCTGATCCTTCCCCTACTTCCTGCCTGGAATGTGGGTGTGATGATAGACTTCCAGCAACCATTTTGTGATCTGAAGGATGGAAGCCATGCCCTAAAGATGCAAGGAGTAGAAAGATACAAAGTACCTGGGTCCCAAATGCCTATGGAGCCAGAATGTTAGCCTTGGTCTGCCTACCTCTGGATTTCTTTCAAACTAAAGAGAAATAAACTATCTTTTTTAAATCACTTTTTTTTTTTTTTTTGCACTTTAGGGCCACACCCATGGCATATGGAGGTTCCCAGGCTAGGGGTCCAGGCTAGGGGTCCAATCGAAGCTACAGCTGCCAGCCTACACCAGAGCTACAGCAATGCCAGATCCGAGCCGTGTCTGTGATCTGCACCACAGCCCATGGCAATGCTGGGTCCATAATCCACCGAGCGAGGTCAGGGACCAAACCCGCAACCCCATGGTTCCTAGTCGGATTTGTTTCTGCTGTACCACGACGGGAACTCCAAACCACTTGTTTATTTTCTGTTTTACCAGCCACACCTGACCCTAACTGGTAAAGCAAGCACAAAATCAGAGCTTGGGAAAGAGAATAGCCCAGGGGAATAGTTCACAGAAGCCAGAGTATGAGCGCAGAGCCCTAGCTGTCCACCCCAGAGGCCACCTGTGACAGGAGCCTCAAAGATGGCCCCAGTGATGCACACCTCAGGGTGCTCACTCTCTTGTGTAACCCCTCCCACAGTGTATTCATTGTGCTGGCCTGTCTAGCCAATAGGATACCACAGAAGTGACAGCGTGTGATTTTTGAGGGCCATAAGAGACACTGCAGCTTCCTCCTTGCTCTCTCTTGATTCCCCCTGCCCCCCGGGAAGAGCCAGCTGCTATTTGTAAGGACACTCTCACAGCCCTATGGAGAGGCCAATATGGTGAGGAACTGGGGTCACCTGCCAACAACCAGCCAACATTAGTCAGCCGTCTTGGAAGTGGGTGCTCCAGCCCCAGTCAAGTCCCCAGAGACTGTAGCCCAGGCTGGACTGCAACCTCGTGAGAGACCCTGAGTCAGAACAACTCCCAGACTCTTGACCCACAGACACCATGAGATAGTAAGAGCTCACTGTTGTTTTAAGCTAAGTTTTGTCACACAGTCATATCTAACCCATATGCCCACATGGAGACCTCTCAGCCAGCTTGTCTCTCATCTCCAGCAGATTCCTGCTCTGTGAGCTAGTGGGCTCTGGAGCAAAGCCTCCCAGCCAGAGTGCCATGGCTCTCTAGGCGCTGGGAACAGGGTGCAGTCCTGCCCCAGAACTGATGTCCGTCCATTTTATAGTAATTTGATTTGAATTTTGTATAAATTCCATATGTCATTATTACCACAATTATATACTATAAAGGAAATGCAATAGTTTGTTTTTCAAACCAAGGCTCTTACAGGCACTCTCAAATGAATAATACAAATATTATCATTTTTGGTGTATGAAAAGGTTAGGAAGCCCTGGTTTAGATTCCCTACTGAGCACATCCTTCTGTAACACATGCTTTCTTCCAGTGGAGTCATCGCATAATTAGTGAGGTCACCCCCTTCCTGGATGCACATTTGTCACCAAACCGAACTTGGGTCTACTAACACCAGGTTGTGGTGAAGGAAAATAGAGCATTTATTGCAGGGCGCCAAGCAAGGAATATGGGTGGTTAATGCTAAAAAAAAAATCCAAACTCCCCAATGGCTTTCAGGGAAGGGTAACATTTGGGGTGAGGGTTGTAGCTTGTGGACTTTCTTCTGATTAGTTGGTGGTGAGGTAAGGGTGCAATGTTTTCAGGAATATTTTTAAAAATTGAAATATAGTTGATTTACAATGTTGTGTTAATTTCTGCTGTATAGCAGGGTGATTCCCCCCCATGTATATATACATACTTTTTTTTGTTTTTTTAGCCACACTTGAGCCATATGGAAGTTACCAGGCCAGGGATCAAAACTGAGCCGCAGCTGTGACCTACACCACAGCTGTGGCAATGCCAGATTCTTAAGCCACTGTACTGGGCCGGGGGATTGAACCTCCTCTGTTGCAATGCGGGATCCTTGATTCACTGAGCCACAGCAGGAACTCCCTACATTTTTTAAAACATTCTTTTCCATTATGGTTTATCATAGAATATTGAATATAGTTCCCTGTGCTATACAGTAGGACCTCGTTGTATAACATTCTATATACAATATATATATTCTATAAATATTCTATATATAGTAGTTTACATTGTTACATAGCTTATATTGTTATATATAGTTACAGTCTCTATGTAATAGTTTACATTGTTACATAGTTTATATTGTTATATATAGTTACATTCTATATATAATAGTTTACATCTTACATAGTTTATATTGTTATATATAGTTACATTCTATGTATCATCATTTACATTATTTTAGATTTTTTTTTTTTTTTTTTGGCTGCACTCACAGCATGCGGAACTTCCTAGGCTAGGGATCAAACCTGTGCCACAACTTGGAGAATAGACTTGTGGTTGCCAAGGGGGAGGGGGAGGGAGTGGGAGGGGCTGGGAGTCTGGGGTTAATAGACGCAAACAAGGAGTTCCTGTCATGGCGCGGTGGTTAACGAATCCGACTAGGAACCATGAGGTTGCGGGTTCGATCCCTGGCCTTGCTCAGTGGGTTGACGATCCGGCGTTGCCATGAGCTGTGGTGTAGGTCACAGACATGGCTTGGATCCTGTGTTGCTGTGGCTGTGGCGTAGGCCAGTGGCTGCAGCTCCGATTAGACCCCTAGCTTGGGAACCTCCACATGCCATGGGTGCGGCCCTAAAATGACAAAAGGCAAAAAAAAAATAAAAATTAAAAAAAAATAGACGCAAACTATAGCGTTTGGAGTGGATAAGCAATGAGATCCTGCTATACAGTACAGGGAACTATATCTAGTCACTTATGATGGAACATGATGGAGGATAAGGTGAGAAAAGGAATGTAGATTAAATGTGTGACTGGGTCACTTTGCTGTACAGTAGAAATTGACACAACACTGTAAACCAGCTATAATGGAAAATATAAAAATCATTAAAAATAAAAAACCTGTGCCACAACAGTGACCCAAGCCACAGCAGTGACAATGCTGGGTCCTTAACCACCAGGCCATTAGGGAACTCTTGTTTCAGGAATCTTAATCATCAACCTTCTGGTTCCAGCCAGTGTGGGATCTGCCTGCTTGTGGTCACCATATAGTCACCATCCTCCACCGAGTGTGTGTGTGTCAGGGGTCCTAGTTTTGGGGAAACAACTCAAAAATATGCATTAGATTGTCCTGTATAACTTATGAGGAGGAATCGCGACTCTTTTATTGCCGACTCTTCTTTATGCTGTCATTACTTTTCTTCACTGCTTTTCCTTTGTTTCTGAGTTCCCTCACTTCCTTAATTAGCAACTACATGAATCGGCTCTTTGGACCTCAGAGAGGGCCTAGGAGATTAAAGCCTTTTTGCTACAAACAAGCACTAGGGGGAGTTCCCTTCATGGTGCAGCGGAAACGAATCCAACTAGGAATCTATGAGGATGCGGGTTCGATCCCTGGCCTTACTCAGTGGGTTAAGGATCCGGCATTGCCGTGAGCTGTGGTGTAGGTTGCAGACGTGGCTGAGATCCCACAGTTGCTGTGGCTGTGGTGTGGCGTGGCTGTAGCTCTGATTCAACCCCTAGCCTGGGAACTTCCATGTGCCACAGGTGTGGCCCTAAAAACAAAAAGCAAAAAAAGAACTGGGGGACACAGAGGGGCTTTGGGGCCCAAGAGGGTCCTGCTTGGTTTTACATTCACATTTCCCTGAGACTTTCACTCTAGTGAACTTATTAGGTGTAGCCCTAATTTCTCAGCTGAAAGCTCAGACCATCATGTCTTGCTCAGGGTGGAGGGCGCGGCTGGCTGCAGAAGCTGTGTGTTGATGTCTCCAAGCCCACAGTTCTCCCTTCCACACAGCTTCCTCCACTGTCTGTGGGATGAGCTCCAGTTCTCAGGCCATCTCACCTGGTTAGAGCATAGCCAAGGCTGAGGTTTGTTCTGGAAGCTGGGATGGCTCTGGGGGAGGAAAGCTGGCTAATCAAAAATGACAGTAACCGGAGTTCCCGTCGTGGCTCAGTGGTTAACGAATCCGACTAGGAACCATGAGGTTGCGGGTTCGATCCCTGGCCTCGCTCAGTGGGTTAAGGATCCGGCGTTGCTGTGGTTGTGGCGCAGATCGGCGGCTATAGCTCCTGTTAGACCCCTAGCCTGGGAACCTCCATATGCCGCGGGTGCAGCCCTAGAAAAGGCAAAAAGACCAAAAAAAAAAAACAAAAAGGACAGTAACCATACTTCTCCTCCTCCTTTGTAGCACCAGTGGCTCTCATGGATCCTAGTCAGGTTCCTTACCGCTGAGCTGCAAAGGGAACTCCACCCCAGCGGTTCTCAAGGTGAGCTTCCGGGATTGCCAGCAGCAGCAGAAGCCGCAACAGATAGGAACTTGTTAGAAACACAAATTCTGGCTTCACCCTAGACCTGTTGAGTCAGAAACTCGGGGGGAAGGGCCTCGCACTCTGGGCTTTAATGAGCTCTCCAGGGCTTTGGGAGGCAGCTCAAGTGTGAGAACTTGCTAAGCTCTTTTAAGTCTTTCCGTGGATTTGATTAGAGGTCAGCTTTCCTCCCCACTAAGTCACTCAGCAGGGCTAGGTGTTGACCAGCAGCCTTGGAGAAGTTCCGGAGAGAGGCTGGTGGGCCCTTAGGCCTTAATCCCTTAGGAAACTGGGTAGATGGAGACGGACTTCTAAACATCGTAAAGAAGTCAAGTTCTACGGCTGGTCCATCTGAATGGTGAGATCACAAGCAGAGGTTTTCTGCATCTTTTTTTAAACCTCAGGTGCAAAGGGTCAAATTTATAATACTCGTCTGTGGTATATTAACAGCGATCCACATAAGACCTATCTGGTGTGTGCGTGTTCGCGGGCCTGTGTGCATTTCATTTGATCTCTGTTCCCCACTCCCCTCCCCCTCAGATGATTTTTCTGGGGAAAGTTCCCGGGCCAGGGAATCCAAGCCACAGCTGTAAAAGACGTCAGATCAGATCCTTTAACCCACTGTGCTGGGTCAGGGATTGAACCTGCATCTCTGCAGCGACCTGAGCCACTGCAGATCGGATTCTTAACCCACTTTGCCACAGGAGGAGCTCCAATAATCATTTGAATGTATATCTTTTCCTTCATATATGCTCTTGCAAAACAGGTATCGCTGTTTTCCATGAATGTATTTTTGGTTTTAATGTAAATTGTACAGCCATGTAACATACATATGGAAAAATGCACACATCGTAAGTGCACAGCTGGGTGAATTCTCACAAAATGAACACAGCTGTGTAACCAGCTCCCAGTCCAAGAAAGAGAACATGGCCAATTTTCCAGAAGTACCTCCTGTACCCTCTAGTCTCCACCTCTTTAAGGGTAATTTGTATCCAGACTTTTAACAGCATAGATCAGGGTTCCTGCTTTTAAACATTTTTTGTGTGTGTGTCTTTTTAGGGCCACACCTGCGGTTCCCAGGCTAGGGGTCGAATCAGAGCTGTGGCTGCTGGTCTACACCACAGCCACAGCAAAGTCAGATCCGAGTCACGTCTGCAACCTACACCACAGCTCATGGCAACACCAGATCCTTAACCCACTGAATGAGGCCAGGGATCGAACCTGCCTCCTCATGGATGCTAGTCAGATTCATTTCCACTGAGCCATGACGGGAACTCCCTGTTTTTTGAAATTTAGATGAATGATACCTGTCTGTGTATATTTTGAATTAACATGAATGATATTGGGCTATATAATTCATTCTGTTTCTTACTTTATTTCACGAAGGGCTAACTTTTTCAGATGCATTTCTGATAACGTGTACATATAATCCATTGCTTCTAATTGCTGTGTGCTAGCTCTTTGCTGTCACCTCTAGAGCAAGTTTTAGTTTTTTTGGAGGATATGGTCCTTTTCTGCTTAGCTCTTCTTTACACCTGTTGTAGCCAGCCTCCTAGATGGTCTCCAGTGAGCTCTGCCTTTGTGTAATCCTCTCCTTTTGAGTGTGGGCTGGACTTAATGAGTAGAAGAAGGCAGAAGTGATGATAGGTGACCAGGAGACTGGGTCATAAAAGGCAGGGTGGCTCATCTCTCAGTCTCCTTCTCCCCCAGTCACTCACGCCGTGGGAATGCTTGCCCTGAGAAGCCCTATGGAGAGGCCCTTGGAGCAAGGAACTGAGGCCTTCTGCCCATGGCCATGCATGTGAATGAGCTTAGGCGGGGGTCCTGTAGGCCCAGGCAAGTCTTAGGAGACAACAGCCCTGGCTGACAGCTTGACGGCAACCTCCCTCATGAGCCCCGCCCCAACCCTGAACCCCCAGATTTCTGACCTTCAGAAACCCTGTGTGATAATACCTGCCCACTGTTTCAAGCTGCCAAGTTTTGGAGTAATTTGTTAACACAGGAATGGATAACTAATATCTTCCCCATCACGGTGTAGTGGTTAATAGCTGAACTCTGAAACTCTTAAGCCACTTCAAGGCTGTGTGACCTTGAGCATGTGACTTAATCTTTCGGTGCCTTAGCTTCCTCAGTTATAAAATGAGGGATATGACTATTTCCTACCTCCCAGGGTTGTGATGATGAAATACATATATCTAAAGGGCTTAGCAAGGTGCCTGGCATATAATTAGCAGTCGGTAAATGTCAGTTACTGTTGCTGTTATGATTCTGGCCGATGGGAGAATGCTGCAGAGACAGCATGGGGATGAAGTGAGGGAAACACCTGCCAGTGGCACTATGCTCATGACTTCTGAGGAACAGAGGGATGAGTCTTTGCAAGGCCCCCATGGTTTTGCCTCCATGTGGAGCATTGCCAGGCTCTGGGTATTGCAGGTGGGACCACGCTGCCCAGGTGAGGAGAGGCAGCCCTCAGGGTGGTTCCATGGATGCCAGGCCTCAGGTCATGCCCATCCTTGGGTGAGGAAGCCATGATTCTTGTTTTTTTTTTTTTCTTCTTCTTCTTTGTCTTTTTAGGGCCGCACCCACGGCATGTGGAGATTCCCAGCCTAGGGGTCCAATCAGAGCTACAGCCACCGGCCTACACCACAGCCACAGCAACGCGGGATCTGAGCCGAGTCTGCAACCTACACCACAGCTCAGAGCAATGCCAGATTCTTAGCCCAATGAGCGAGGCCAGGGATCGAACCTGCATCCTCATTGGACAGTAGTCAGATTTGTTTCCCCTGAGCCACGATGGGAGCTCCAGCAGCCATGATTCTGAGCATATATCCCTGGGTTTTAACATCCCTGCTCTGGAAGATGAAGTCAGAGAACATTTTAGAAAGGCTGGACTGTGGCTGAAATTCGAAATACTGGGATTTCTTTTCTTTTTTTTTTGTCTTTTTGCCTTTATCTAGAGCCGCACCCGCGGCATATGGAGGTTCCCAGGCTAGGGGTCTAACAGGAGCTGTAGCTGCCGGCCTACACCACAGCCACAGCAACGTGGGATCCGAGCCGCATCTGTGACCTACACCACAGCTCACGGCAACGCCGGATCCTTAACCCACTGAGCGAGGCCAGGGATCGAACCCGCAACCTCATGGTTCCTAGTCGGATTCGTTAACCACTGAGCCACGACGGGAACTCCAAAACACTGGGATTTCTAATTTCCAGTATGCAGGAAGTGTTAGTTTCTGTCTACCCAGAGGAGAAATATTTGATTGCAATTTGTTTGTAGGCCTGAAATAAGCTTTTCCCTCTTTTTTTTTTTTTTCCAGGGCAGCACCTGCGACATGTGGAAGCTCCCAGGCTAGGGGTGGAATCAGAGCTGCAGCTGCCAGCCTACACCACAGCCACAGCAAAGTGGGGTCTGAGCCTCATCTGTGACCTACACCACAGCTCAGGGCACTGCTGGATACTTAACCCACTGGGGGAGGCCACGGGTCGAACCTGCATCCTCATGGATACTAGTCAGGTTCGTTACCACTGAGCCACAACAGGAACTCTGGCTTGAAATAAGCTTTTGTCCTCAACTGGAAAATATTATAGACTTTGTACACTAAAGGAGAGAAGGGTTGGGAACACTTAAGCGGGAACGTTTTACCATGAAAGTAAAATGAATCGCTAAGTGAAAGGAGCCAGTCTGAAAAGGCTTACATGCTGCATGATTCCACACTGGAAAACATGACACTATGGACACAGTAAAAGGATCAGTGGTTGCTGGAGGAGGGGGAGGGATGAATAGAAGGAGCACAGAGGATTTTTAGGGCAATGCAGCTACTCTGTCATGGTGGATACGAGTCATGATACATTTGTTCAAACCCTTGCAAAACCCCAAGTGGACCATAAAGTAAACCATAGGCTTTGGGTGGTGATGATGTATCAAAGTAGGTTCATCACTTATAACAAAGGTACCATTTTCTGGAGGATGTTGATCATGGGGACGGCTGTGTATGTGTAGGGGTGGAGGGTACATGGGAAACCTCTGCCCCTTCCTCTCAGTTTTGCTGTGAACCTAAAACTGCTCTAAAAAATAAAATCTAGGCGTTCCCGTCGTGGCTCAGTGGTTAACGAATCTGACTAGGAACCATGAGGTTGCAGGTTCGATCCCTGGCCTCGCTCAGTGGGTTAAGGATCCAGCATTGCTGTGAGCTGTGGTGTAGGTTGCAGACGTGGCTCGGATCTGGCGTTGCTGTGGTTCTGGCATAGGTCGGTGGTTACGGCTCTGATTAGACCCCTAACCTGGGAACCTCCATATGCCGTGGGTGTGGCCCTAGGAAAAAGGCAAAAAAAAGGCAAAAATAAATAAATAAAATCTATTTTTAAAAAAATGAGGAGTCCCTGTTGTGGCGCGGCAGCAACGAATCCAAGTAGTGTCCACAAGGACACAGGTTCGATCCCTGGCCTGGCTCAGTGGGTTAAGGATCCGGCGTTGCTGTGAGCTGTGGTGTAGGTCACAGATGCGGCTCGGATCCCGCGTTGCTGTGGCTGTGGCGTAGGCCGGCAGCTGTAGCTCCAACTGGACCCCTAGCCTGGAAACCTCCATATGCCGTGAGTGTGGCCCTAAAAAGCAAAAAAATAATAAAAATAAAAATAAAACAAGAAAGCTTTGATTTGAGGGCATATTATTTAGAAATCTGTTGAGTACCAGTACCAGAAGTTTCAGGCTTACTGAACATCCAAAGGAGGTTATAGGGCTTTGGTGTCTGATGAACTGGAAGGCGGATTATTGTGCTCAAGGATGGGACGGTGCTGCATTGGGCCTCAGAAGGGCCTGGAAGGCACCAGGGAGCACAGGCTAAGGCAGAACTCCTGGGGCCTACCCCTCTCTGTGCCAGCATCTCTTTATTCACTTCCTCTCTCCCTCTCTCCCTCTCTCTCTCTCTCTCTCTCTCTCTCTCTCTCTCTCTCCCTCCCTCTCTCTCTCTCTCTCTTCCTCTCCCCCTCCTCCTCCCCACTCCCTCTCCCGCCTTCCTCCCTCCCTGGCCTTTTGTTCCTGGGCCTCCTCGGGCCTACTTACAGCTTCTCACAGCTCTCCTACTTACACAGAATGGTTTCTGGCTCTTCATAAATACTGTTTTCTTTTTCTTCATCCCAATCCTAAATTCCCAGGCAAGGGGACTCTGGTGGCCTGGTACCTTGCGGGCAGGAGTCTGCTCCCCTGCCCCAGCAATTCTGGTGGAGGGGTGGGGACGGGGGCATCTTACAAAGAAGCTGCCTGCAGCGGCAAAGAAGCGAACTGGGGGTACTAGGAGGTGTGCAGGGCTGGTGACTTTTAGCTGGGCCTAGTTCTGTGACCCGTGACAGTCCGTCCCCCCAGAATCAGGGTATCGCGTTAGCTGCTGGCAGGACTCTGCCCCACTTTTTGTGCTGCCGGCAGGTGCCCGTTTTCCCGTTTGATTTAAAGCCTGTGCAGGGGCTCGAATTTGAAACGTGGCCTTGGAGGAACTCTTTACAGTCAACTAGCCTTGATTCGTCCTTCTTATATAACTAAGAGGATATTTGGATTCCCCCCCTCCCCGTTGCAGTTTATTTATTAATCAGTGGGCAAAAAAAAAAAAATTAAAAAGAAGTAATGAAACATCCTTGTTTTTGTTCTTGTCCGCGGGTTGTGTGTGCTCATTTGCCCGCAGCTGGGCGTGGGGGACGGGAGGCTGGGCCGCAGGGAGGGGGCTGGACCGAGGGTGTCAGCATCTTCCACTGCGGAGGCGACGAGCCAATGCAATTCACTCCTCTTCCTCCTCCCTCCCTCCCCGCCCCGCCCCGCCCCTGCGGATTCTGGGCGTCCTTGGAAGGAAAGGGCTTCCTGAGAGGACAGCTTCAAGGCCAGAGAACTCGAAATCAGTTATTCCAAACGTCTTTCAGGAAGCGGGGACGGGATCAACTAGGCGTTTGAAACCCGGGTTCTACAGGGGCGGCGGCCCTCGCACCTCCCCCTTGCACCTCCCTGCCAGCCTCGGGCACCAGCGCCCCCCTATGCTTGCTGCACCCCATCACTTCCGGGCTGCACGCAGGGGATCAGGATCTGAGCGTGGGGATGCCGGGGCTCCCCGAGAGTGTGACCCAAAGGGGCAGAGGTTCCCCGATCCGAAATGTCTGGGAGCCCCAGGGTGATCGTGAGCCCCAGGACCGTGCGTCTGCCACCTGTCCCCTCTCAAGGACGGATTCGGGGATGCAAGGGTGGCCCCGATCGGTGAAAGGGGCCTCCTCCCTTCCCTGGAGGGGTTGGAGGGTCGTAATCCAGGCTGGCCCGCCTTTTCCAGCACCTCTCAACCCCACCACCCCGACCTGGAGCCAGAGCCCGCGCCGGTCGGTCGGGCAAGTCCGGCAGGCGGCAGGCGGGCCTGGGCACAGTCTCCAGCGATGGGGCAGGAAGGAGGGACGGACAGAGAGCTGAGCAGGCTGCCGGCGATGGAGGCCAGAGGCCGCAGTTCCTCTTGGCCGCCTCCTCCCGCCTCCTGCCCCGGGCTGCGGGGCTGGTAGGCTGGAGCCCTGCCTAGCGGAGCCGCGCGCGCCCGCTGCCTTTGGAGTAGGTTGTGGAAGTAGATTCAGATTTGGGCCAGGCTCCTCATCCTTTGCTCACCTCTTGACACACCCACAACTTTTATATAATATCGCTGTGACGTTCAGGGGTGAACTGAAGAGTATTTGGAGAGTGGAAATGTGGCCTGCTTCGGGGGGGGGGTAGTTTTTCATTCTGTATATTATACAATCATGGAAAAAAAATGAAATGTGTTGAATCTGATGTATATATAGTTTTCTCATGACATCTTTCCAACCTCCCCTTTTATTTTTTACTTTCTACTGTGGAAAATTTCAAGCATATACAAAAATAGATGAGTAGATAATGAATAGCCAGCTTCAACAATGATCAAGGTAGGACCAATTTTGTTTCCTCTCTGTCCCCACCCGCTTCCCCCTCTTATCTTCCTTTTTGAATGATACATCGAGCTTGCTCTTTAATTAGCCTTTGCTGTGTAATAAGCCTCCCCAAGGCAAAGTGGCCCAAAATAACAGTAGCTTATGATTTGTTATGATTGTGGTGGTTGGCGCTGGGTACTTCCTTTTGTCAGTTTTGACTGGATTCACTCAAGAGGGAGGATCAGCTGGGCTGGAAGTTTCCAGATGGCCTCTCTCACATGTCTGACTATGGACTAGGACTACTCAGGTCTCTCCTTCATGGCTTCTCATGTTCTAGGAGGCTAAGTGGGCTGCCTTTTTTTTTTTTTTTGTCTTTTTAGGGGCACACCCATGGCACATGGAGGTTCCCAGGCTAGGGGTCGAATTGGAGCTGTAGCCCCTGGCCTATGCCACAGCCACAGCAATGCCAGATCCGAGCTGCATCTGCAACCTACACCACAGCTCACGGCAATGCCAGATCCTTAACCCACTGAAGTGAGGCCAGGGATCGAACCTGCGTCCTCATGGATGCTAGTCAGATTCCTTTCCACTGAGCCACAAAGGGAACTCCCCTAAGTGGACTTCTTTAGATGGCAACCAGAACATTCTGAGAGAATCAAGGCAGAAGCCTCAAGCTTGCTAAGCTAACTGTGGGAATCTCAAGTCACTTCCATCCATTTCTGTTGGCCAAAGCAGGTGACAAGGCCAGCCCAGAGTCTGGGGTAGGAGGGTGGAGAAATAGGCTCTTGCCTGGATGGGAAGAATGAAACGCAGGGATACACTACAAAGTGAATACGAGCATGGCTGGGATTGGTGGGCCTTAACCAACTGGCAGAGTTAGCTTTTATAACATAACATTTTTTTCTTCTTACAGCAGCACCCGTGGCATATGGAGGTTCCCAGGCTAGGGGTCGAATCGCAGCTATAGGCGCTGGCCTACGCCACAGCCACAGCAATGCGGGATCTGAGCCGTGTCTCTGACCTACACCACAGCTTGTGGCAACACCAGATCCTTAACCCACCAAGCAAGGCCAGGGATTGAACCTGCATCCTCACAGACACTATGTCAGGTTCTTAACCCAGTGGGCCACAATGGGAACTCCTATAACATAACTTTATATGATGTTTTTTGCTTGCAATGGCCACACACAATTCCTGATCTAGACTTTTTAATGATGAACACTTCAAATGCTTGATAGTCACTATTAAGGAGAAACTTTGTCAGCACAGATAAGCAATTGACTTTTTTTTTTTCTGGGCCTGTGCCATGTGGAAGTTCCCAGGCCAGGGATAGAACCCAAGCCACAGCAGTGACAGTGCTGAATCCTTAACCACTAGGCCACCAGGGAACTCCAGCAATTGACTTTTGTTTTTCTTTTGCAGCCACACCTGCAGCATATGGAAGTGTCTGGGCCAGGGATCAAATCCGAGCTGCAGCTGCCACCTATGCCACAGCTGCAGCAATGCTGGTCCTTAACCCATGGTGCCAGGCCACAGATCGAACTGGCGCCTCCACAGAGACAAGCCAGATCATTAACCTACTGCTGCCACAGTGGGAACTCCAGCAACTGACATTTTTAATCATCCATTTAATATTGTACAACAGTTGAAGGTGTACTTAAAGAAGCTGACAGCTCTTCCTTTAGTGGACAGATGAAAAGTTGACATTGCTTGTGGTAATGCTAATCTTTGACTCTAAGCATATCTCTGTCTATAGGCCCTGAAAATGAAGATCGAGGTCTTATTTGCAGGAGGCATGTGCTTTATGAGAACAGCAGACCTGCAGCTGGCGTGGACACTGCAAAATTACACGTCGGCCACAAAAGGATAGAGGTATCTGATACATGTGGTGATGGGGTTTCAGGGCCCAGTATGGGGACCCTGCTTTGCCAGCCTCATGTTACACTGCCAAGGCTTGGTCTGTGACAACGGCTGGTGGGGCAACAACAGGCATGGCAACGAACTTCAAGTTAGGGGCTCCAATTAGTTGTTCCCTTTTTTTTTGGCCACGCTCATGGCATATGAAAATTCCCTAGGCCAGGGATCGAATCTGAGGCACAGCTGCAACCTACACCACAGCTGCAGCAATGCCAGAATCTTAACACACTGTGCCAGGCTGGGGATTGAACCCGTGCCTCCATAGTGACCTGAGCCACTGCAGAGACAATGCTAGATCCTTAACCCACTGCACCACAGTGGGAACTCCATCCAATTGATTTTGGAACAAGTCAAAAGAAGGGCTCTTCACATTGCTGTGGCTGTGGTGTAGGCCGGCAGCTGCAGCTCTGATTGGACCCCTAGCCTGGGAACCTCCATATGCTGCAAGTGCAGCTCTAAATAAAAGCAAAAAATCCACTTTGTTTCCACACAACATAATGGGGATGTTTTCACATACCTGTGTCAAATCTCTATGCCAGTTAGGCATATTCTTATAAGCTCTTGATGTTACATCAAACATTATAATGGGGAGTTCCTGTCGTGGCACAGTGGTTAACGAATCCGACTAGGAACCATGAGATTGCAGGTTCAATCCCTGGCCTTGCTCAGTGGGTTAACAATCCGGCGTTGCTGTGAGCTGTGGTGTAGGTTGCAGACGCGGCTCGGATCTGGCATTGCAGTGGCTGTGGCGAAGGCCGGCGGCTACAGCTCCGATTCAACCCCTAGCCTGGGAACCTCCATATGCCACGGGTGTGGCCCTAAAAAGCACACACACAAAAAAAGCACATTGTAATGGCACAGTGGGCTTGAATATCATAGCCATCTCTCCATCCACCAAATTTCTCCTGACCCATACATTAAACTTAATGGGTCCTCTGCTGGTGTGAAACACAAGGGAATGGACCTCAAACCCCAACATGGCTACATTCTTCTCCAGTTCACCAGTCAAGTGAATGTAGTTTTTCCATCACCAACCAATACAAGTTTGAACTGAGCTTGTGATTCTCCTTGGGCAGCCATCATGATGTTTCTTCCAGAAGCATCCCCATGCTCCATCTGACTGAGGGCACTATGACCACTATTCCTTTTTTTTTTTTTTTTTGTCTTTTTAGGGCTGCACCTGTAGTATATGGGAGTTCTCAGGCTAGGGGTCGAATTGGAGCTACTGCTGCCATCCACAGCCACAGCCACAGCCACAGCAATGCCAGATCTGAGCCACATCCTTAAACTACACCACAGCTCACAGCAACACCGGATCCTTAACCCACTGAGCAAGGCCAGGGATTGAACCTGCATCCTCATGGATACTAGTCAGCTTCATTTCTGCTGAGCCACAATGGGAACTCCCCATGACCACTATTCTTGCATTTACTATTAACACGATAGCATGCGCTATCCGTTTACCCCCTTGTAAGATTGGGCAACAGTCTACAAGGCTACTCTCTCTTCTGACACCAACTACAGAGTTCAGGGTTTCCCAAGACTACCTTCAGTTCTGATTGTTTGCTAGAAAATCTCATAGAACTCACCGAAAGCTATTATACGCATGGTTACAGTTTATTACAGTAAAAAGATATGGGTTAAAATCAGTCAAGGGAAGAGACACAGGGGACAGGGCCTGGAGAGGTCCAAAGACAGAGCTTGCATTTGCCCTTTCCCAGTGGTGTCACAGACAGTGCTTCCTCCTCGCAGCAACTGTGTGTGACAGTATGCGGGGAACATTGCCGACCAGGGAAGCTCACCCTAGCCTTGGTGTTTAGAGTTTTTACTGGGGCTTAGTCATGTAGACTTGGTGGCTTGTCTACTCTCTGGAGGCTGAGCTGGTACCATGTGACCCAAAGCCCCTGCTGTGAATCATGTTGTTCAGCTAGCTGGCGTGGCCTAAGGCCCCCAGCTAAACAAAGACACTCTTGTTAGTCAAGACATTCCAAGGGTTAGAGATGAACTTCCAGGAGCTAGGACAAAGGCCAGGCCTTTCTTTGAGCAAGGTTCATTCTTCATTGCACACCCTCATTCTGCTTTTTCTTTCTCTCCCTTTCACCACCTCCGTTTCCCTTCCACCTCTCCTCCAATCCTAGGCCAAGAGGTCACACTGTTTGAAGGTCAATGACAAGGGTGGGGGATTTTAGTAGTTCCCTCCCCAGGTCTCCACAGCTTTGTATCCATGGTGCCGCGTGGCAGAAGCCAGCCACGGAGCAGTCTGCCAGGCAAGCCTTAGGAGATGGCAGGTGAGTGCAGAGGGCACAGTGGGTCTGGGCAGTGAGTGGAGCTTCTGGTCCCCCCACAACCTGGTCAGCGGGGGCATGTCCAAGGCTCCATGTCTGCTCCCTGGAGTGTGAGGAAACTGACATTAAAGGGACAGAGGGAGGCACCTGCTCAGCACTGTGCTAAGTTGCCTGTGGTTCTGATCACCACTCCCAAGTCCAAGTTGAATCCTGAACTTCAGACAGAAGAAGATCTTCCAATACTACACCCTAGGAGACCAGGCATCTTGAAGATTACACGTGACTCTGGGAAGGATAGCTGTACCCAGAATGTGGGATAGGAGTAGATGATGACTTTGGAGTCCCAGAAAAACTACCTGTTCTTCTTTTTTTGGCTGCACTCACAGCACATAGAAATTCCCAGGCCAGGGATCAAACCTGCACCACAGCAGTAACCAGAGTTACAGCAGTAACAATGCCAGATCCTTAACGTGCTGAGCCATCAGGGAACTCCAAAACCTACCTGTTTTTAAGAGTAAGTGACAGATCGTTTGCAAAAATGGCCACAATTCCATTTATGTGACGTATCTAAAGGAGTGAAATTCATGGAGACAGAAAGTAGAATAGAGGCTACCGGGGGTTGGGGAAGGGGGAAAGGGCAGTTATTATCCCGTGCTTACAGAGTTCCAGTTTGGCATGATGAAAAAAGTTCTGGGGTTGACAACACAATATTGGCAAGGATGTGGAACAACAGGAGTTCTCACTCATTGCTAGTGGGAACACAAAATGGTACCACCACTATGGAAAATCATTTGGCAGTTTCCTAAAAAACTAAACATACACTTTCCATACTATCCAGTACTTGTGCTTCTTGGTATTTACCCAAAGATGTTGAAAATTCAAGTCCACACAAAAACATGCACAGAAGATGTTTATAGCAGCTTTATTCATAATTGCCCAAACTTGGAAGCAACCAAGATCCCTTCAGTAGGTGAATGGATAAGTAAACTCTGGTGAATCCTGACAATGGACTAAAAAAGGTGAGCTATCCAGCCATGAAAAGACACATAGGAACCTTAATGCATCTTACTAAGTGAAGCCCATCTGAAAAGGCTACATACCGTATGGTTCCAACTATATGACACTCTGAAAAACGAAAACGAGGGAGACAGTAAAAAGATTAGTGGTTGCCAGGGGTTGGGAGAGAGAGAGAGGGAGGAACAGGAGGATCACAGAGGATTTAGGAGGCAGAGAAAATATATGGTCCTGTACTAACGGTAAAAGTGCTCAATGAATGAAAGCTAGCATTTTTAAAAAAGTCTATTTAGGAGTTCCGTTGTGGCTCAATGGGTTAAAGATCTGGTGTTGTCGCTGCTGTGATTTTGGTTATTGCAGTGGCAAAGCCTCGATCCCTGGTCTGGGAACTTTCATATGCCATGGGTGCAGTAAAAAAAAAAAAAAAACCATCTGTTTAAAAACAGTGTTGAATGTAGTTCCCACTGTGGCATAGCAAGAACGAATCTGACTAGGAACCATGAGATTGCGGGTTCGATCCCTGGCCTCGCTCAGTGGGTTAAGGATCCGTCGTGGCCATGAGCTGTGGTGTAGGTCGCAGACGTGGCTCGGATCCCGAGTTGCTGTGGCTGTGGTGTAGGCAGCTATAGCTCTGACTGATTCGACCCCTAGCCTGGGAACCTCCATATGCCATGAGTGCGGCCCTAAAAAAAAAAAAAAGGCAAAAAATAAAAAATAAAACCAGGGTTGAGGAGTTCCCACTGTGGTACAACGGGTTAATGGTCTGGCTTGTCTCTGGTGGCACCAGTATGTTCTCCAGCCTGGGAACTTCCATATGCCGTGGGTGCAGCCAAAAAAAAGAGGGTGACAGAAATAAAAACAGTGCTGGAAATACATGGTGGTGATGGTTGTACAACATGTAAATATAGTTAATGCTACTAACCTGTACACCTGAAAATGGTTTAAATGGTCAATGTTATGCCATGGATATTTTACCACAATAAAAAAATTTAAGTACATCTTTACTCCAGTAATTTGAGATGCCATACACTTTATCATACACTAAATTGCCAAATATGTTTGTGTCTCTTTCTTTCTCTGATCTATTCCACTGGTTTTTCTTCTGCCCATGTGCTAATACTACAATGTTTCATTCTAGAGTCTTTATAGTATTTTTAATATCTGTTAGAAAAAAGTGTGAAATTTATGCCAACAAATTAGACAACTTATGAAATGGAAAAATTTCTTGAAAGATAAATTACCAAAGCTCAATCAGGATGAAACAGATAACCTGTTTAGCCTTATATCTATTAAAGAAATTGAATTTATTGAAAACATTCTTACAAAGAAAACTCCAGCCCCACTGGCTCAATGAGAGTATTTCAATAAATATTTAAGGACAAAATTAGTCAATTCTCCAGAAACTCTTTCAAGAAACTGAAGAAACTGTTTCCCAGAATCTAACTAGTATCCATGAGGATCCAGGTTCAATCCCTGGCCTCGCTCAGTAGGTTAAGTATCTGGCATTGCTGTGAGCTGTGATGTAGGTTGCAGACGCAGCTCGAATCCCGCTTTGCTGTGGCTGTGGTGTAGGCTGGCAGCTGTAGCTTTGATTTAACCCCTAGCCTGGGAACTTCCACATGCTGCAGGTGCAACCCTAAAAAGAAAGAAAAAGAAAAAAGAAACCATTTTCCAAATCATTCACGAGGTGGTCAGCATTACCCTATACCAAAATCAAACAAAAATATTATAAGAAAACTATATACCAATATACTTCAGGAACACTAATGCAAGGGTTCTTAAAATTTTAGCAAATCAAATCCAATAATACATAATAAAAAGAATACATCATATCTGAGTGGGTTTTATCCCAAGAATGTGAGGCTGGTTCAGTATTCAGAAATGGAACAATGTAGGAGTTCCTATTGTGGCTTGGCAGGTTAAGAACCCGATTAGTATCCATGAGGATGCGGGGTCCATCCCTGGCCTCGCTCAGTGGGTTAAGGATCCAGCATTGCCATGAGCTGTGGTGTAGGTCACAGATGCAGCTCGGATCCTGTGTGGCTGTGGCTGTGGTGTAGGCTGGCAGCTACAGCTCTGATTCGACCCCTAGCCTGGGAACTTCCATATGCTGCAGGTACAGTCCTAAAAAGAAAAATAAAAAATTGATCAATTACAATTCACTATATTAATGATAAAAAAAACCATATAATCATGAATGGACAAAGATGTGAGGATATATATGTGTATAATGGAAAACTACTCAGCCATAAAAAGGATGAACTCTTGCCATTTATGACAGCATGGATGGAACTTGAGGATATTATGCTAAGTGAAATAAGTCAGACGAAGAAAGATAAACACTGTCTACTAAGCTTTGTGGTTGGTTTGTAGCAAAAGCTAACTGACTCAGAGAATGGTAGATAAGAATTTTCCTGATAAGGAGCCCAAAGCTCTACCTTAATCTGGAGAGTTTGAGGGACACTGGTTGGCAATGTAACTGAGCAGGACCCTGTGGGGACTTCCCAGAACAGACACCCGCCCCCCCCATGTCTCTTGTCTGTAGGAAACCTTCAGCCTCCCAGGCCTTCCTTGAGTTCCAAAGAACGAAATTAATCAGAGAAGTGAGAAAATGCAGAAACAAAGGAAAACAGTTAAGCAAGGCAAAATAAGATTTTAGCCATTAAACAAAGTCAAGGCCCTTTAGTTCCTCCTCAGAGGCTATAGGTAATATTCTGAACCAACTCCTTTGAGTTGTTTTGCAGAGACCGAAAGCCCCACCAGGTGGAAGAAGTTAACTCTATGCCGCCCGCAAGTGCGAAGACCCCAGACCAGGTGGAACCAGAAGGCTGATGATGTTGACGCCCAACGACCTCACTATCGACCAATCAGAAGAATGTCCATGAGCTGATCACACACCAGCAAGCCCCGCCCTCACCTTTTGTCTTTAAAAGCCCTCCCCTGAAAGCCACGGGGAGTTCAGTCTTTCCAGCTGTAGCTCTTTGGTCTCCTTGTGGGGCCCCTGCAGTAAACGCTGCGCTTTCCTTCACCACAACCCGGGGTCAGCAGCTTGGCTTTACTGCGCTCGGGGGAGCGGACATAAATCTGGTTCGGTAACACTAACAGCTTGCGGAAAACTTTTGGAGGTGGCTGTTACCTTCCGTAATGCTGAAGAAGCCTAGGACTTCTTGGAGGTCAAGTTTTCAACCTTAGGAGGCTCAAGGTTCCAGCTTTATCCCTTCCTGGACATCGGAAGCCAATATGAAGGAGATGTGGCTGAGCAGGCTCCCCCGTGGGCCTCCAGGTTTCTGTGCGGGGTAGCCCTGCCACAAGCCCACCGCGCTTCACCTAGTGGGAGATTCACACAGGCCAAGATGAATGCTAAATGTGGAGATTGTCACTCAGCCGAGTTTCACGCCTGCTGGCCTTCAGTGCTAGCCTAGTTTTTCACAAAAACAACACTATTTTGGTGCCGTAAACCTATTTTTCACCATCTGGCGTACCCTTATGCCTATGTTTCTTCTTCTAGTACAGCCTGACAGGAAGAAACCATGATGCGACTGGAAACCCCACACACCAAAGAGGATATTGATATTATCGTGTATTTGGACGGATAAGGCACCTCTCTGCAGCTTGAGCCACTTAACTCTAAGCAACGAACTCTCAAAAAAAACACCTCTTCCTCCAAATGTCAATAGAACACGATAAAAGAAGTTTACTTCATGACACATTAAGGTAAAATATGAAAGTTTGATTTTTGTTCCTGTTTTTGCCTAACAGATGATGACAATCTTAAAATACCCAAGAGACTAACAAGGAAGAAAACCCACCCCTTCTGTCTGAGGGAATGGTGACAGAATAGCCCCAAGCTGTCCTCTGCGATTTCTTGCGGCGGGGGCGGGGGGGGGGGAGTGAGTGACACTCTGGGAATGGAAGGCACTGGGAGAACCAACTTAATGAGTAAAAATCATTCTTGTTGGATCAAGCTTTTAATAACTGTGGTAATTTTTGTGATTGACTTTTCTGGAGTAGAAGTTGGCTGTTGGACTTAGGTTCACTAGTGTCTTTTTGCAGATAAAATGAGCTGCTTCAGGAGTTCCCATCATGGTCATGGCTCAGTGGTTAACGAATCCAACCAGGAACCATGAGGTTGCGGGTTCGTATCCCTGGCCTCGCTCAGTGGGTTAAGGATCTGGCGTTGCCATGAGCTTTGGTGTAGGTTGCAGACGCGGCTCGGATCCCACTTTGCTGTGGCTGTGGCCGGCAGCTGCAGCTCCTGTTAGACCCCTAGCCTGGGAACCTCCATATGCCACAGGTGAGGCCCTAAAAAGACAAAAAAAAAAAAAAAAAAAAAAAAAAAAGAGCTGCTTCAAAGCATACAAATGTCTCTGGAAAATAGGTCTTGTGCCTCTTTACTTAATGAGCCTACAGTTCTTGGTTTTTGTGTCTGTGGTGTGTGGGTGTAGGTGTGCGGTGGCTCCAGATTTTGTGGGTTTTTGAAGATTATATAATTTGGAGGGCCTTTAAAAAAAAACCCAGACAATTGTGAATACAGATTTAGGTAGGAAAGGAATGTTCTCTAAAATCAGAAAGAAAACACAATACATAACATCTGAAAAGCTGAGAAATACCTCAAATCTCACATATTTCAGAAAATTGGCAAAAGGTTTTGTTAACTGCATGACAAATCTCTATAACACTTTTTTCTCCCTGTAATTTTTGGCAGCAGACTCTTTTGCTTATCTGTTCGTATGACAACAATCTTGTAATAGCACTTTCTAGCAAGAGGGTAGAAAGAGAATTCGTTCTAATTTTCTTCCAGCATGGTTGATGGGAATTTGGTTTTCATTATTGATGGCTTAGAAGAATTTTAGCTTTGCAATTAGTCATTAGTAATGCTGTGCACATTTTTAAGACTGCTGTCAAATTTGGGGAAAACTTGGAGTTCTCATTGTGGCTCAGTGGTAATGAACCCGACTAGTATCCATGAGGATGCAGGTTCGATCTCTGGCCTCGTTCAGTGGGTTAAGGATCTGGCGTTGCCATGAGCAATGGTGTAGGCTGCAGATGTGGCTCAGATCTGGCGTTGCTGTGGCTGTGGTGTAGCCTAGGTGCAGCCCTAAAAAGACCCTCCTGCCCCCCAAAATTGGGAGGGGGACTCTGTTAAGTTTCTTTCATACAAAAGTTGTAAAATTTCTGGGCATATCAAGGATTCATGTTCAGAGACCATCTTAAATACTCTGAATTGACAGTACTCAGCTAACTTGACCTCAGTGACTTGTAGAGATTGAGGTTTATGTTATTTTCACCATCAGTATTTCTGTCAAATCAGCAAGAAATTAAATACTTTTCCAATGTGTTCACATACTCCACTTTTTTAAAGCAGATGATTAAACAATCTCCAAACCCACATATTACCTTCATTGAAAATTTCTGGGAGTTCCTGTGGTGGCTCGGCAGAAACAAATCTGACTAGTATCCATGAGGATGTGGGTTTGGTCGCTGGCTTCGCTCAGTGGGTTAAGGATCTGGCATTGCCATGAGCTTTGGTGTAGGTCACAGATGTGGCTTGGATCTCGTGTTGCCTTGGCTGTGGTGTAGGCCGGCAGCTGCAGCTCCAATTCCACCCTTAGCCTGGGAACTTCCATATGCCTTGGGTGTGGCCCTAAAAAAAAGAAAGAAAATTTCTCAGTTTCTCTTTTCGTATGATCAGAAAGAAATTTTGTTACAACTTACTTCTCTATGCCAGAATCCATTCTACTGGTTATACATGGACATACTGGAAAAATAATTTCATTTTATAGAGAGTTTGCAATTATATTCACTGCATTATTGATGATCCCCTTGACAGGAAAAACTTCCATTTGGAGCTGCTCATAAGTTTAGGCATTTGCTGATTGTTAGAATTTCCTACAGACCAGCTTCCGGCTCTGTGCGTTTCAAACCTGGATTCTCCTCCGCCTCCTCCCACATCCCAGCTGCTCTAGTCCTCCGTGTCATGATGCCACGTGGGCAGTGGGGTTATTCCTGGAAGTCACTCCTACCCCAGGGTAGCCAGTAATAACTATCTATGTAAACAGATCCCCTTAAGGTCTCAGTGAAGTGTATCCCCAATTGAGCTTCCTCTTAGCCAGCTCCCAAGGTGTCAGGACCTGAGGGGAAGTCTGACCAGGTTGGGGGAGAGAGCCATCTTAAGCAATCACAATTCAATACAGATCTTAACTGCCATTCGCTTCTGCAAATTGTATCAACACGGACGAACACGTGACTCCATTGCTGGGGCCCTGTCAAGGGGCTTCTGCAAAATGAGGGACCCTGCTGCTAGGCTTCGTCAGCTCTCTGTAGGTACGAGCATGTTGAGCGGGTTTTTGTTTTCCTTCTTTGACAAGCGGCAGCGGAAGGCCAAAAGGCTGGCTCGGGAAAGTTTGGATCTGTGACTCCCCGTGACCTTGAACAGATCGCTCACCTCTCTGTCCGCCTTGGTCCAGCACCTTGGTCTTTGCCTCCCATGCGCGCGAACGGCCCTCTAGCGCCCGCCCACCTGGTCCCGGTCCCCCGCTGTGTCGGCCTGCAGCCTCTAGAGGGCACCACACCCCCGTCCCGGTGCCCAGGCGGCCTTGCGGGAGGAGGGGGGGAGGGGCGGGAGGAGGGGGTTGCCAAGGCGACAGAGGCTGCGGATGCTTTGCACAGTAGTGCCCCCGGGCTTTGCCTAGTTTTGAAGAGCTGCTTATGTTGGGGCAGGAGCCTCAGAAAGCCAGCTGGTTCCCCATTGATAGCAAAGAGCTGTTACCCTTGCTGTGGCCTGGGAGGGGCCCTCCCTGCCACCAGGGCTCCCCTAGGGGACTTTGCCACCCCTTCGGCTTGTGAAGTGCACAGGACACTCCTGATCTTGATTTAGGGGGTCTGGGATGGGGAGGGAGTGCTCAGCAGGTGAGCCTGCGGTGCTATGAGCGGCACTAGAGAACAAGGCTGGGTGCCTCCCAGGCTGCTGCTCTGAGGGCTCCAGGCATGGAGGGCCTGTGTTGGGGGCACTGCCCTGGGCTGGGTGGTAGCATCTGATGGGGTTCACTGGAGCCCCTGTTTGGAGGTCAGGCCATACACTGGGAGAGGGACCCATCCTGCCCTGTGGCCCCCTTAGAGGTGACTGGCTTCGACTGCGGACCACTGGAAATGGCTGATATTTTCAAGAGATTTTATCTTTCATTTTTTTGTCTTTTTGCCATTTTTTAGGGCCGCACCCGCGGCCTATGGAGGTTCCCAGGCTAGGGGTCTAACAGGAGCTGTAGCCGCCGGCCTACACCACAGCCACAGCAACGCGGGATCCAAGCCGCGTCTGCGACCTACACCACAGCTTACGGCAACGCCGGATCCTTAACCCACTGAGCGAGGCCAGGGATCGAACCCGCAACCTCATGGTTCCTAGTCGGATTGGTTAACCACTGAGCCACGACGGGAACTCCAAGAGATTTTATCTTTGACCCCTGGGCCTGAGGTGCAAGACAGGGTTCTGGGAGACTGCAGAGTCCTTCCTCCCATGTGTGGGTAGAAGGGATGGAGTGAGGAGGTGTAAGCAAAGGACTTGGGTGAGAAAATCACTCTGATGAACATGACAGTTGTCGGTCCCCACAGCTGAGCCGGGGCATAGCCCTGGGCCCCTTGTGGGAGGCTGCCGGGCCCGGCCCTTTGTGGAGTTCCTTTGTGGCTTAGTGCAGTGCTTAGTTTAAACCCTACTGATGGTAGTTCCCTGTGGCTCAGTGGGTTAAGGATCTGGTTACTGCTGTGGCGCGGGTTCAGTCCCTGGCCCTGGAACTTCCACATGCCACAGGCATGGCCAAATAAATAAATCACTACTGATTGACAGGGCAGGTAAATAGATGGCAGGAAGTGTTGGCCAAACAGAGAGGGTACAGGAGGTTGTGCACAGAACCAGTGTGTACCAAGCAATGGGGGTGTGTGCAAGAGCTCCTTGTAGCTACACACAAGGAGAGCATGGATTGTGTGTGTGTGTGTGTGTGTGTGTGTAAACACACACAACATAAAAGTCACCATTTTAACAATTTGTAAAATATGCAGCTCAGTAGCATTTAATACATTCACAGTGTTGTGAAACCATCAACATTATTTCCAGAACATTGTCATCACCCCAAATGGAAACCCATACCCCTTAGCAGTCACTCCCTATTCGCTGAACACCCCCCCCCAGCCCCTGGCAAATAGGAATCTACCTTCTATACCTGTGGATTTACCTGTTCTGTACGTTTCACCTAGATGGAATCATACCTATGTGGTCTTTTGTGTCTGGCTTCTTTCAGTATGTTTCCAAAGTTCATCCAAATTGTAGAACATATCAGTATTTCATTCCTCTTTGTGGCCAAATAATATTCTATTATGTGCATAGGTCCCCATGCTGTGCAAAAGGACCTCTTGCTTATCCATTCTTTTTTTTTTTGCCTTTTTGCTTTTTCTAGGGCCACACCCGTGGCATATGGAGGTTCCCAGGCTAGGGGTCTAATCAGAGCTGTAGCTACTGGCCTACACCACAGCCACAGCAACGCGGGATCCGAGCGTGTCTGCAACCTACACCACAGCTCACAGCAATGCTGGATCCTTAACCCACTGAGTGAGGCCACGGATCGAAGCCACAACCTCATGGTTCCTAGTCGGATTCGTTAACCACTGAGCTACGACAGGAACTCCTATACCATATCTTCTTAATCCATTCATCTGCTGATGAACATTTAGGTTGTTTCCATGTATGGCCATTATGAATAGTGCTGCTAGGACACAACCGGTGCATGTATCTGTATGAATGATAGTTTTGTCTGGATATATGCCTGGGAGTGGGATTGCTGGATCATATGGTAGTTCTATGTTTAGTTTTCTGAGGAACCTCCATAGTTTTCTACAGTGGTTGTAGCAATTTACATTCCCACCAACAGTGTAGGAGGGTTCCCTTTTCTCCACACCCTCTCCAGCATTTGTTATTTGTGGACTTAATCATGATGGCCATTCTGACTGGTGTGAGGTGGTGCCTCATAGTAGTTTTCATTTGCATTTCTCTAATAATTATCAATGTTGAGCATCTTTGCATGTGCCTACTGGCCATCCACATGTCTTCTTTGGAGAAATGTCCATTTAGGTCTTTTGCCCATTTTTCAATTGGAGTGTTTGTTTTTTGTTTTTTTTTTGTTGTTGTTGTTGTTGTTTGTATATTTTGGAGATTAAGCTCTTGTTGGTTATATCATTTGCAACTATTTTCTTCCATTCTCTAGGTTGTCTTTTTTTTTTATTTTTTAAGTGGTTTCCTTTGCTGTGCAAAAGATTCTAAGATTGATTAGACTCTTTTATTTTTGTTTTTATTTATATTGCCTTGGGAGACCTAAGAAAATGCTTTTCTCCATTGAGTCTTATATTGGGTGTGGGTTGTCATAGATTCCTTTTATTGAGATATATTCCCTCTATACCCACTTTGGTGAAAGTTTTCTTTTTTTTTTAATCATGAATGGATATTGAATTTTATCAAATGCTTTTCCGTATCTATTGAGAAGATCATGTGGTTTTTGACTTTTGTTAATATGGTGTATTACATTGTTTGATTTGCATATGTTGACCATCCTTGTGAACTTGGGATGAATCCTACTTGGTCATGGTGTGTGATCTTTTTTCATGTGTCGCTGGATTCAGTTTGCTAAAATTTTGTAGAGAAAATTTTTGCATGTATGTTAATCAAAGATATTGGCCTATATATTTTTTTTTTGGGGGGGTGAAATCTTTGGGTTTCATGTTAGGGTGATAGTGGCTTCATAGGATGTCTTTGGGAGTGTTCTTTCTTCAATCTTTTGGAAGAGTTTTAGAAGGATCAGTAAAAGTTCTTTGTATGTTTGGTAGAATTTGCCTGTGAAGCCATCTGGTCCTGGACTTTTGTTTGTAGGGAGTTTTTTTTTTAATTGCATATACAATTTCATTTCTAGTTATTGGTCTGTTCAAATTATCTATTTTTTCTTGATTGAGTTTTGGTGGGTTATATTTTTCTAGAAAGTCCATTTTTTCTAGGTTGTCAAATTTGTTGGCATATAATTATTCATAGTATTCACCTATGGTTTTTTTTATTTCTGCAGTATCAGTTGAGATTTCTCCTTTTATCATGTCTTTCCTTTTTTTTTTTTTTGTCATTTCAGGGCCGTACCTGTGGCATGTGGAAGTTCCCAGGCCAGGGGTCTAATCAGAGCTACAGCTGCCGGCCTACGCCACAGCCACAGCAATGCCAGGTCTGAGCCGCGTCTGTGACCTACACCACAGCTCGCAGCAACACCACATCCTTAACCCACTGAGCAAGGTCAGGGATCGAACCCGCAACCTCATGGTTCCTAGTCAGATTCGTTTCTGCTGTACCATGACAGGAACTCCTCTTACTTTGTTTATTTTGGTTTTCTCTTTATTCTTCTTGATGAGCCTGGCCAGAGGTTTATCAATTTTGTTTATTCTTTCAAGGAACCAACTCTTAGTTTTATTGATTTTTTTCCCAAATCTATTATTATTATTATTATTGCCTTTTTGTCTGCTTAGGGCCTCACCCGCAGCGTATGGAGGTTCCGAAGCTAGGGGTCTAATCGGAGCTGTAGCTGCCGACCTACGCCACAGCCACAGCCACACCAGATCCAACCCGCATCTGTGACCTACACCACAGCTCACGGCAACACCGGATCCTTAACCCATTGAGCGAGGCCAGGGATAGAACCCATAACCTCATGGTTCCTAGTCAGATTCACGATGGGAAGTCCTGTTTTTGTATTTCTTTATTTCTTTTTCTTTGTGTTTTTCCTTTTATGTTTTTCTTTTGTTCTTGTTGTTTTTTGTGAGTCTATGTTTTTGAATTGTGGTTACCCTGGTTTTCAAGTATGTTAACCTATTTACTATGTCCACTTGCTTTAGACTGATAGTCCTATAGGCTCAAATACATTCTAAAAAAAAATATATATATATATATGCATATTCTTACTCCTCTCCCCCACATTTCATAATTTTGATGTTCAGTTTTACATCTTCATGTTTATCCATTATGGTTATAAGTGCTTTTACCAAAATATATACATACACATATATACATATATAAAATCTGTGTAGTGGCTTAAGTGATTTACTTTCCAATGGTGATTTTCTCTCTTATAAATTGCTTTTTTCTATTTAGAGAAGACTTTTCAGTATTTCTTTTAGAACTGGTTTAGTGTTGCTATATTCTTTTCATTTTTAATTGGTATGAGAAATTATTTCTCCTTTTTTTCTCTTTTTTTGGCTGCACCCATGGATATGGAAGTTCCCAGGCCAGGGACTGAATCTGAGCTGCAGCTGTAATCTACATCCTTAACACACTGCACCACATCGGGAACTCCCTTTCTCTCTCCTTCTATTCTAAATGATAATCTTGCTGGGTAGAGTATTCTAGGTTTCAGGTGTTTCTTTTTCAGGACTTTGAATATATATACTGTCAGTCCCTTCTGGCCTGCAAACTTTCTGAGAGAAATCAGCTTGTAGCCCAATGGGGTTCCTTTGTAACTAAAAATTTCTCTCTTGCTGCCTTTGGAATCCTCTCTTTAGCTTAACTTTTGCCATTTTAATTGTAGTATATCTTGGTATAAATTTTTTTTGGGTTCATCTGGTTTGGATCCTTGTATTTCCTGTACCTGGATGCCTGTTTCCTTCCTTAGGTTTGGGAAGTTTGCAGCCATGATTCCTTTAAATACAATTTTTTTTTCATCTTTTGTCATTTTAGGGCCTCACCCGCGACATGTGGAAGTTCCCAGGCTAGGGGTCAAATTGGAGCTACAGCTGCGGGTCTACACCACAGCCACAGCAACGCAGGATCCGAGCCGCATCTGCAGCCTACACCACAGCTCTTGGCAATGTTGGATCCTTAACCCACTGAGCGAGGCCAGGTATCGAACCCGCAACCTCATGGTTCCTAGTCGAATTCATTTCCTCTGAGCCACGACTGGAACTCCTAAATACATTTTTGATCCCCCTTTCTCTTTCTTCATCTTGGATCCCTAATTTGCATAGATTGACTTGCTTTATATTATCTCATATGTCTCGTATATTGCTTTTTTTTGGGGGGTGGTGCACTTGCAGCATATGGAAGTTGCCAGGCTAGGGCTCAAGTCGGAGCTGCAACTGCCGGCCTACACAACAGCCACAGTAACACCAGATCTGAGCCGTGTCTGCAACCTACACCATAGCACGCGGCAATACTGGATCTGTAACCCACTGAGCGAGGCCAGGGATCGAACCGGCAACCTCATGGATACTAGTTGGGTTCATTACGACTGAACCATGATGGGAACTCCTCATATATTGCTTCTTATTTTTTCTTTCATTTTTCTTTCTGTCTGCTGTTCTGATTGATGATTTTCATTATCCTATCTTTCAGATCACTTATTCTCCAGCATTATTTAGGTTGCTATTTATTGCCTTTAGCTTGGCTTGCATTTCAGCAAATGAGTTTTCTAATTTTAATCGGCTCCTCTTTATAGTTTCTACTTCCTTGTTACAGTGATCTGAATTTCTGTCAGTAGCCTTCCTTAATTCCTTCAGTATTTTTATTAACTTCCTTTTAGAACTCAAGATCCAGTAGACTGGAAAGGTCTGTTTCATTGTTTGTTCTTTCAGGGGATTTCTCTTGTTCTTTTCATTGGGAATGGCTCCTCCGCTTCTTCATTTTACTTGTATTCCTCTGACTCCATGAACTTACGAGAAACAGTTATCTACTGTGACTGTGAATGGTTTTGCCAGCTTTGTGTTGTACCAAGTTAGAGAATTAAAACACACACACACACACACACACACACACACAACCACCTACAACGATCACCATCATAAAATGATGAAGATTTAAATTTCAGAAAATACAAAGATGCTATAATGTCATAGGACAGTATTTTAAATGGAGGAAATTCAGTTTTATAAAAATATTACTGTCCTGATTTCTCTTTCTTCCTCATTTTAACCAGTCAAATCCTCAGAGTATGAGTTTGGGGATCAGTCCAGGGTTTAGAAACCCCCTTTCTGATCCCTGCGACCAGGGCCCCTGGAATCTTCCCATCTGGTTATCTTGCTTCCTTCTTCAATTATTGTTCCCTTTTTTTTTTTTAATTGAAGTATAGATGATTTCCAGTTTGTTTCAAAAAAACTTTATTGAGGAATAATTGACAATATAATTGTATGTATTTAAAGTGTACACCATGGAGTTCCCGTTGTGACTCAGTGGTTAATGAACTTGACTAGCATCCATGAGGACGGGGGTTCGATCCCTGGCCTCGCTCAGTGGGTTAAGGATCCAGCATTGCTGTGAGCTGTGGTGTAGGTCACAGACCTGGCTCAGATCCCCCGTTGCTGTGGCTGTGGTGTAGGCTGGCAGCTACAGCTCCGATTGACCCCTAGCTTGGGAACCTCCATATGCCGTGGGTGCAGCCCTGAGAAGACAGAAGACAAAAAGAAAACTAAAGTGTACAACGTGATTATTTGATACGCATACACATTGTAGAATGATTACCAAAATCAAGATATTGAACACATCATCCATCGCCTCACTTATCACACATATTGTGTGTGTGTGTGTGTGTGTGTGTGTGTGATGAGCGTGCTTACCGTCTACTCTTGGCAAATTTCAAATATGTGATACCGTATTAGTAACTGCAGCCACCACGGTTTTTGTCAGGCATTTGTGGGGGTCTTTGGGTAATTCGAAATCCCACTGCTCAAATCAGAACCTCTTATAGCTTCTAGAAATCTCTGTATTAGTGGTGAGCAACATTTATTTTCCCCTGCAAGATCTAGTTTAGGAGAAAAAAAAAATCGTGCTTATAGGCTGCCTGTATTTGCATTCCAAATGAAAATAGCTTTGAATCCTGTGGAGGGAATATGTATTTTCCTCCAGGATAGTGTGCCTGTGCAATCAAGTAGAATTATGCTAATGAGCATCGGGTGCTGTTTGCCAGTTCCTAAAATGTTAGTATCGGCAGAATTGAAAACTAGTCACACAGAGGCAGCTTTCTAATTTTTTATCCTCAAAGTATTTGACAGGCTGAAGGTATAGACAAAAGGGCATAAAACCATTTATTACCAGGAGTGGGCTTCGTTTCTCCCCATTTGATCAGTCAGTTAGGCTTGTTTTGACCCACTGCAGGAAACCAGCTTATTAAGAATTCTGCTTGTGGGAGTTCCCGTCGTGGCTCAGTGGTTAACAAATGCGACTAGGAACCATGAGGTTGCGGGTTTGATCCC
>PVHT020000193.1:7647355-7683787 GCA_004024745.2 Catagonus wagneri
CCAGCGTTGCCGTGAGCTGTGGTGTAGGTCGCAGACGCAGCTCGGATCCCGCGTTGCTGTGGCTGTGGCGAAGGCCGGCAGCTGTAGCTCCAATTAGACCCCTAGCCTGGAAATCTCCATATGCCGTGAGTGCGGCCCTAGAAAAGGCAAAAAGACAAAAAAAAAAAAAAGGAATTCTGCTTGTGGAGTTCCCGTCGTGGCGCAGCAGTTAACGAATCGGACTAGGAACCATGAGGTTGCAGGTTTGATCCCTGGCCTTGCTCAGTGGGTTAAGGATCCGGCGTTGCCGTGAGCTGTGGTGTAGGTCGCAGACGCAGCTCGGATCCCGCGTTGCTGTGGCTGTGGTGTAGGCCAGCACCTGTAGCTCCGATTAGACCCCTAGCCTGGGAACCTCCACATGCCGCGGGTGCAGCCCTAAAATGACAAAAGGCAAAAAAAAGAATTCTGCTTGTTGTTAATACACGGCAAATTGTACCTTTCAGCCAGAACTCAGATTGTTTCTAAGGTGTAGCCATAAGGGCCAGTGCTCAAAACTGCTGCCTTCCACAGGGACCGAGGCTTCCTAAGAGGTCTTTAAGGAAGCCCAGAGCGAGCCCACTGGAATCACTCTTTTTGGAGGCTTTAAAAAAAATATAAGCACTTACCAAAAGAAGTGCTTATGTGTTATCGGGCAAATTTTTTTCCATACAGATCACAACTCAAATTATTGTGTGGTTGACATTTCTATTTACCAAATCATTTGACCCCCAGGTGAATGAAGCTCTAATAAGTATCTGATGGGTATGATGCTGGGGTGCCTGAGTTTGCCTCTGGAGCTGGAATCCCCCAGAAAGCAGTGTTAACTATTCAGTTACCACTTTGTTCTGGCTCCTAGTGCAGCGGCTCTTAACAAACAGGACCAGAGGAGGGTATGGGGGTTAGCATGCTGGCAAATATGGGAATTTATTAATGAGACGGCAGAGGAGGAACAGACACCAGGTACAGGAAACTTGAGAAAAATCACATGATTCAGAAGATGCTTCAAAATTCACTTCCTTATGCTCGTCATTTCAGGTGAGAATCTTCCTTACCAGAGCGAGGTTACAGTTGTCTGCCAAGGCTTAATTCCCAAATGGGCCTTCATTGTTAAAAAAATGATTTTAAAGGTCCTGAGTGGGGCTTTCTCTGGAATCTGTGGCAGTGCAGAGCACATTTATTAGAGGCCATGAAAGCTCCAAAAGTTCTACATATTGTCTGAATTTCCAGTTTTATGCAATTTCATGAGATTTTTCTGCTTTGGCAGTAAATTTAGAAAGAAAAAAAAAAAGATGACATATTTAAAAATACAGGAGTTCCCTTCATGGCTCAGCAGTTAATGAACCCGACAAGTATCCATGAGGATGCAGGTTCGATCCCTGGCCTTGATCAGTAGGTTAAGTATCTGGCGTTGCCATGAGCTGTGGTGTAGGTGGCAGACGAGGCTCGGATCCCACGTCGCTGTGGCTGTGGCATAGGTCGGCAGCTGCAGCTCTGATTCGACCCCTGGCCTGGGAACCTCTGTATGCCGCGGGTTTGGCCCTAAAAATAAACAAACAACTCTTGTTACCATTTACTAATCACTCAGTAGTAATAAACTTTAATCCCTGCAGCACAGTTTTTCTTTTTTCCTTTTTGGCCACACCCATGGCATGTGGAAGTTCCTGGGCCAGAGAATCAAACCCACACCACAGCCACAACCCAAGCTGCTGCAGTGACAATGCCGGATCTTTAACCCGCTGCGCCACAGGGACACTCCTATGGCGCAGTTTTTCTAATTGACATGTATTTGAATATAACATCGTGCAAATTTAAAACTCAATTATTTCCTTTGTTGCCCTTGAAGACAGTGTAAGCTGTTTCTGGACAAAAATGTCTTCAATATTCTCTCCTCTGCGTAGCAGTTAACTTGGGGTAGCATCCATTAACAAATAGTAGCCGGAAAAGCCGAGAGATGCCATTGAGCTCTTCAAAGAAATAAGACCATCTATTTTTTTTTTTTGTCTTTTTGCCTTTATCTAGGGCCGCACTCACAGCACATGGAGGGTCCCAGGCTAGGGGTCTAACAGGAGCTGTAGCTGCCGGTCTACGCCACAGCCACAGCAACGCCAGATCCGAGCCACTTCTGCAACCTACACCACAGCTCACGGCAACGCCGGAGCCTTAACCCACTGAGCAAGGCCAGGGATCGAACCCGCAACCTCATGGTTCTTAGTCGGATTCGTTAACCACTGAGCCATGACAGGAACTCCAAGACCGTCTATTTTTGTCCCCACTGCTGCAGGTGAAACATTTCGTTATTAAACGCTGACAGATTGCACAGTAGACAGTCAAGACACTGGAGCCCCAGCCATCCACACCCTTCGTAAACTGTGGAGTACACTCAAAATGCTGCCTCCTGTTTGTTTTATTTATTTGATCAATAGTTGAACACAAAGAAAACAATGTCTCTTTTTTCTCTCTCCTTGCTGAGCAACCCCTAAAAATTCGGTTAAGCTCTTTGAGCTGAAATTTCTTCATGTATTAGATGAGGATGTTTTTCCTACCTCCTATGGTTATGAGAATTTGGGCTGTCCTCACTGAAACCGAGATAATCCAATCTCTTCACGTCATCCTATTTATATTTTTTAAAAAAAGAGCAAATTACTATCACGTGATATCATTTAGCAAATCAATAAGAGAAAAATCCCTGCTGGATTTTCCAAAGCAGACACAGAGCAAAGCCAGCTGCCACGGGAGTTCCCATCGTGGCTCAGTGGTTAATGAATCCAACTAGGAACCATGAGGTGCGGGTTGGATCCCTGGCCTCGTTCAGTGGGTTAAGGATCTGGCGTTGCTGTGGCTGGGGTGTAGGCCAGTGGCTACAGCTCCGATTAGACCCCTAGCCTGGGAACCTCCATATGCCGCTAGTACGGCCCTGGAAAAGAAAAAAAAGAAAGAAAGTCAACTGCCACTGGTCATCCTTGAAAACCGTCCCCCAAGCATTACCAAGAATCATTTGGTGAACTTGTGAGGCCAATGTTCCAGAAGATTCTTACTGCTAATTTCAGCAACAAAGCCAAACTGAAACATAAAGTCACGACCCCGAAGCTGTGGCAGTCCCACATTTTCTTTGCTTTCCTTCAAAAAGGAGGGGCACCAAAGCAATACCAGAGCACCCCCGGTTTGCTGCGTGCAAGCAAATCGCACATTCCCAAAACATCTTGGCTAAAAACAAATTGTTTCTTTCTCAGATGGAAATTGCTTTTGGCTGCTCACCCAACCATGCTTTTTTTCTCAACTCTGGGCTTTGTTTTTGCTTTTTATTGAAGCAGGTTTATAAACACCAGAGGCAAAATGCAGCAACTTGAACAGATGGCCAAAGTACTATTTCATTTGTCATTATTTGTTCAGGGAATATTGCAAAGTCGCACTGCTGGGATTACAGCCTTACAGCTTAGAGGAACTGTTTCAGGCAGAATCAAAGCCCCTCATTGCAAAGCTGGGGCTCAGTACTTTCCTTTTCTAGAAGGAACATTCAACAAAGAAACCATTCTCTTCTTGCCCATGGGACTCTCCCTGCAAGTGAGAAAAGTCAGATGCCTAGAAATCTTGTTTCTACAAATGGGGGGAAGGCCAGGTCAATGAAAAAAAATCAACAATCTATAGGAGGAATAGGAAAGAGTTTTATTTAAGCCAAACTGAGGACTAGAGCCCGGGAGACAGCCTCTCAGAAAATTCTCAGTAACTACGCTGGAGAAGCATGGTTTTCAGCCCGGTCGTTTTTTTTTTTTTTTTTTAGTTTTTTTTTATAACTTAATGAATTTTATTACATTTACAGGTGTACAACAATCATCACAACCAAATTTTTATAGCATTTCCATCCTAAACCCTCAGTGCATCCCCCCACTCCTCAACCTGTCTCATTTAGAAACCAGAAGTTTTTCAAAGTTTGTGAGTCAGTGTCTGTGCTGCAAAGAAGTTCATTCTGTCCTTTTTTTATTTTTTATTTTATTTTTTTTGTCTTTGCCTTTTTTATCTACAGCCACACCCACGGCATATGGAGGTTTCCAGGCTAGGGGTCTAACAGGAGCTGTAGCCGCCGGCCTACGCCACAGCCACAGCAACACGGGATCCGAGCCGCATCTGCAACCTACACCACAGCTCACGGCAACGCCGGATCCTTAACCCGCTGAGCAAGGGCAGGGCTCGAACTCGCAACCTTATGGTTCTTAGTCGGATTCGTTAACCACTGAGCCACGAAGGGAACTCCAAGAAGTTCACACTGTATGATTCCCTTTTTTTTTTTTTTTTTTGTCTGTTTGCCTTATCTAGGGCTGCACCCGCGGCATATAGAGGTTCCTAGGCTAGGGGTGAGAAGTTCATTCTGTCCTTTTTTTTAGATTCCACATGTAAGTGACAGTGTTTGACGTTGGTATCTTATTGTCTGATTTCACTTATTATGATAATTTCTAGGTCCATCCACGTTGCTGCAAATGCCGTTATTTCTTTCCTTTTAATTTCAGCCCAGTTTATTTTATTTTATTTTACTTTTTTTTCCTTCTTAGGGCCATACCTGTGGCATATGGAGGTTCCCAGGCTAGGGGTCGAATTGGAGCTGTAGCTGCCGGCCTGCACCATAGCCACAGCAACGCCAGATCCGAGCTATGCCTGTGACCTGCACCACAGCTCACGGCAACACTGGATTCTTAACCCACTGAGCGAGGCCAGGGATCGAACCCACATCCTCATGGATACTAGTCGGATTCCTTTCCACTGCACCACAACGGGAACTCCCAGCCCAGTTTTATATCTGAGGAGAAAGAGCATTCAACAAGTCAGGGATACCTTCCTTCAAGGTGTAAAAAAAGAACAGATCAGCACGTTCACCGCAAGTCAGTATGGCCTTGGCACCTGGGAAAGGAGTCTTATAATCCAAGGGGTACCGGCATTAGTTACCCAGGAAGGGAGGCATTTCCTCTTTATTTCTCACACAACCATTCTTTACTTGTTCTCAATGTGCCCTTTTCCTTAAGGATTAAAGCGATGGACAAGGTATGTTTGAGAGGCCCCAAACGGGCTCTCTTTAGTTAGCATGAAATTCAAGTCAGGAGTTCCTCTTGTGGCTCAGTGAATGGTAATGAACCCGACTAGTATCCATGAGGACTCGGGTTCAATCCCTGGCCTCGCTCCGTGGGTCAAGGACCTGGCGTTGCCGTGAACTGTGGTGTAGGTCGCAGATGCAGCTCAGATCTGGGGTTGTTGTGGCTGTGGCGGTGGCATAAGCTGGCAGCTGCAGCTCTGATTTGACCCCTGGCTTGGGAACTTCCACATGCTGCAGGTGCGGCCCTAAAAAGACAAAAGAAAAAAAAAAAAAAGCAAGTTAACTCATGTATAAGCCAGAATGACTCCCCCATACCTCAGTACGTGAAAATTCCTTCCATCAACAGTCATATCATATCCCACATCTGTGGAGAAAACCATTTCCAACCTGCAGCCCCTTGGCTACTTCTGGAGAAAATTCCTTTGCACCTTTGACACCTTTGCCTAGAAAATACTGTGCTGTAGATGTTTCGCTCACATAGTACATTGTAGCAGTCCCTGAATTTACCAAATCTTTTCCTTTTTTTTTCTTTTTTCATTTTTCTTTTCTTTTCTTTTTCTTTTTTTTTTGTCTTTTTGCCTTTATGTAGAGCCGCACCCGCGGCATAAGGAGGTTCCCAGGCTAGGGGTCTAACAGGAGCTGTAGCTGCCGGCTTTCGCCACAGCCACAGCAACGCGGGATCCGAGCCGCGTCTGCGACCTACACCACAGCTCACGGCAACGCCGGCTCATTAACCCACTGAGCAAGGCCAGGGATCGAACCCGCAACCTCATGGTTCTTAGTCGGATTCGTTAACCACTGAGCCACGAAGTGAACTTCTCCTTTTTTTCTTGAAGTAAGGTCCCCCTGCTCCCCCTCTGGAGAAACACGATTTCCAGTTTTCCCTGGGAAATGCACAGCGTCGGGCTGCAAAGCACCTGCCCTGGCCACTTGTCAGCAGGGCAGCAGTCACAAACTGCACCTAAAGGACCCAGGCTCAGTCATGACCGTGGTGGCTTCTAAAGCAGGGGAAGTGAATGGGGCTGAGAATGAGAAAATGGGACCTTTATTGTACCTGAATTTGTTTTTTTTCATTTTCAGCCACCCCCATGGCAGATGGAAGTCCCCGGGCCAGGGATCACATCCGAGCTGGAGCTGCAGCCTGCATCACAGTGGCAGCAACACCGGATCCTTAACCCACTCTGCCACAGCAGGAACTCCAGTACCTGATTTCCTTTAATGAAAATAATACTTGAAGCAAACACGTCAGTTCTGGGTAATAGGTACGTGGTGTTATGTTTGTCTGTATACTTCTCTGTAGGTTTATTTCAAGTTTGGCACCCCCTCCCTTTTTATTTAAAGAACAGCAGTGCCCTATGGGAATGGTTTTCAAACCTGACCACAGTTACATTCGGAACATTAACAAGTATTTCAGATTCCTGGGCCTGCCATGCCTACACTTAGTGTGCAGGAGAGGGACCCAGAAATTGTCTGTTTTCTTTTTAGGTCTGTACCTGTGGCATATGGAAGTTCCAGGATGAGTGACTGAATCTTCCTCATGGTAAGATTTGATATTATAGAATGACACACAAGATTTTCTTTTGATTGTTCTTGTTTTAGCTTCAAGTTTCTTCTCGCATGTTCACCCAAAATTATTGCTTTAAAGGTGATGAGTTTAAGCCCACATATCTGTACTTATATTTACAGGCACGCAAAGTCACTTCTTGGCACTGATGCCCCAGTTGCCCACCTGAAGCTTGAAGTCCCTCACTTAGGGTTTTTTTTTTTTTTTTTATCTTTTGTCTATTTAAGGCCACAGCTGTGGCATATGGAGGCTCCCAGGCTAAGGGTGGAATTGGAGCTACAGTCCTACAGGTGCTGGCCTACACCACAGCCACAGCAACATGGGATCCTTAACCCACTGAATGAGGCCAGGATCGAACCCACATCCTTATGGATACTAGTTGGGTTCATTACTGCTGAGCCATGATGGGAACTCCATGTTACAGTAAAATTAACTTCTGATGACAACTCATTTTCAGAGTTCCCGTTATGGCTCAGCAGGGAACCCAACATAGTGTCCATGAGGATGTGGGTTTGATCCCTGGCCTCACTTAGTCCGTTAAGGATCTGGGGTTGTCACAAGCTGTGAGCTAGGTGGTGGATGCGGCTCGGATCTGGTGTGGCTGTGGCATAGGCCTCAGCCGTAGCTTTAATTTGGCCTCTACCCTCGTAACTTCTATATGCCCCAGTTGCGGCCCTAAAAAGAAAAAACCCAAACAAAAACTGGATACTAGTCTGGTTCATTGACCATTGAGCCATGACGGGAACTCCCGCATTTCCTTCCTTCCTCCCTTCCTTTCTCTCTCTCTCTCTCTCTTTCTTTCTTTTTAGGGCCACACCCGCAGCATATGGAGGTTCCCTAGGGGTCAAATCAGAGCTGTAGCTGCCAGCCTACACCACAGCCACAGCAACGCGGGATCCGAGCCACATCTGTGACCTGCACCACAGCTCACAGCAACGCCGGATCCCTGAGCCTCTGAGCGAGGCCAGGTATCGAACCCACGTCCTCATGGATACTAGTTGGGTTCATTAACCGTTTAGTCACGACGGGAACTTCCCCACATTTTATTTCTTAATGGAGGAAAACTTTCATAGTTGAGATCCAACTTAGGAGCCACACATGAAATAAGACTGCTTTGTGAGTTCTGGGTATTGCTGTTTGACTGGGCAAGGACCCAGCTCACAGGCCCCCTCTTCTGCCTGGTGTTGTACTGGAGTCACCACCGGGGCCTGTGGCATCCATTCTTTAGAGCTGCTGAGGAAGCGGCTTGGAGTGGCACTGGGTCAGGGTGTGTATCTCCTGCTGTCACTTAGAAATCTGAGTTGCCAGATTTTTTTTTCCCCAGGGACTTTCGTTTTTTGTCTTTTTGTTGTTGTTGTTGTTTGCTTTTTAGGGCCGCACCCGCGGCATATGGAGGTTCCCAGGCTAGGGGTCTAACAGGAGCTGTAGCCGCCGGCCTTCACCACAGCCACAGCAATGCGGGATCCGAGCCACGTCTGCAACTTACACCACAGCTCACGGCAACGCCGGATCCTTAACCCACTGAGCGAGGCCAGGGATCGAACCCGCAACCTCATGGTTCCTAGTCGGATTCGTTAACTGCTGAGCCACAATGGGAACTCCTTAACAACTGCTTTTAAACTGACCTAACATCAAACTGCAGTATTTAGGAGATGATTCAGGTATGGAATATTCCGGAGTTAAACCAGCTCCTCTGTGGTATAAATTATTACTCTTCTTTGCAGCCTCAAACTGATTTTGTAATCACTAATGCCTGGCACACCTCAGCATAGCGGGACAGCAGTTAAACACTTAAATGTGAATTGCATGTTGAGGAATTATTACTGCTGAAATGCCTCCCACCAGTGTAAGCGTTGATCTTGGTTACTTGGCTCCATGTTTCTCTAAAGACGAAACACAAAAAGAGGGACACCCTGTAGCCATTTCTGGTTTGTCATGAGTGTAAAGTTTTTTCAACACTACATTCTACTCCGGCCTGCTCTCCTTCCAAAACAGTAATGTTGGATTCTATTTTTTTTTTTCTTTCTTTTTTAAGGCCGTACCCATGGTATATGGACGTTTCCAGGCTAGAGGTTGAATCGGAGCTGTAGCCGCTGGCCTACACCACAGCTCACAGCAACACCAGACTCTCAACCCACTGAGTGAGGCCAGGGATCGAACCCGAGTCCTCATGGTTAACTAGTCGGGTTCGTTTCTGCTGCGCCACAATGGGAACTCCACTATGTTGTATTCTTTTCCCTGGAAGAACAGAGTATCTGCTAAACTTGGCGTTAAGAAGCCTATTTCAGCTGCCCAATGCTGTGTGGATAAGTGCTAAACAAAAACCCAACATCCAGTTTATTTGGCGCTTACATCCCTAGTGACAGTTACTAAACCAACCTTCAGCAAACTAGAAATTTTTCGGTAAATAATGAAGTTCATATTTTGCTGCAAATCTGAACTCTTGGTTTTTGGTTTTTAATTAAAAATCCCAACCCTGGGGCAACAGAGAAGGCTAACTACAGCCTTAGAGCTTGGTATTTAAAACCGACTTAGTAACTTTAGCTGTGTTTAGAAGCGCATTCATCGTCTCAGCCTTTGACCTGGTCAGGCTTCCTCAGGAAGATATGGTAAGTTAACACAGCCCTTAGGAATCTGCATCAGGCCCATTTTGCTAAGAAAAGATTTATATACTAAATGCTTAAGACATTCTGAAAGTTGATGGCTGGAAGAACTAACCGCTGGTACTAATATTTTCGGTAAGGGAAGGTACTCACCAGCTTTAAACAGTCACCATCTGGATTTCTCATTTTAAACACACAGCCTAAAAAAAAGCGGTTTTCCTGTTGACCCGACAGAACATACTAATTTACATCAAAAACCCTCAGGGCCACATCCTAAAGGTAGAGACCTTAGGAAGAAAGGATTACGTGGGACTTTTCTTCAACATGCTGAACCATCAGCGTTGATCTCGTTCCTTGTACCCAGCAGATGGTCTCTTCCGTGCTGACAGCCAGGGTGCAGGCAGCATCTCGGCAGGTCAGAAGGGAGGATTCTGAACCTTCATGATGCAAATTCTTCCTTCTCCCTGGTCTCCCCTAAAGCACCAGCTTTAAGACCCCAAACTGTGTTTACTTCTGAATCCAGAGAAGCTGTATCCAGTGTCTCGGTGGGCAGGGCAGGAATTAGCTGAGAACTCTAAGAACGCTTTTTTTTTTTTGGCTTTTCAGGGCCGCAGCATGTGGAGGTTCCCAGGCTAGGGGTCAAATCGGAGCTGCAGCTGCCAGCCTACACCACAGCCACAGCAATGCGGGATCCGAGCTGCATCTGCAACCTACACCACAGCTCATGGCGACGCCGGATCTTTAACCCACTGAGCGAGGCCAGGGATCGAACCCGTAACCTCATGGATGCTAGTCAGATTTGTTTCTGCTGAGCCACGATGGGAGCTCCTAAGAACGCATTCTGAGTCCTCATGCAAGTGAATCCCTCCAGAGGACCTCACGGACAATTTCCAGTGTTTAGAGCATCCATTTTGAATACTTTTACATCTATACAATTGAAAAAATGAAAAAATGAAGAGACTTCTATCTTGCTATCTCCGGGCAGCGCGGTGGGGAAGGGACGGCAGAGTCAGCTCGGTGTCCTGTACGTGAAGAGCGAATTAGCACGACGGCCTCAGAGGACTGCTCACACAAGGCTGTATCGACAGCTCCTCAAAGGTACAGTTCCGTCAAGCTTTTGCTTCCTAAACTTGTGGTCACTTTTGTCATTACTTCCACATAAAAACTGGGTTTCTTTTTTTTTTTCCCCATTGCTTAATGAATTTTATTACAATTATAGGTGTACAAAAATCACAAATCAATTTTATAGCATTTCCGAAAAATAGGGTTTCTATACTTTTGGTAGGTTAATGAAAAAATAAGCACCTTGAGAAAATGCAAAACTTCTATTTCTTGGTATAAATAAGGTATTTGCTGCAACATGGATTGCTACCAGACGGGATTCGCATTTGGATATCCCTGAAGGTCAGTGACCTTGCTTACTAGAGCACCTCAGATTTGATGAAAACACAGTATATTCTAACGTTGATGGAACACAGTGAGACCATCTTTTTTTTTTTTTTGGCCAGGGGTCAAATCGGTAGCCGCCGGCTTGTACCACAGCCACAGCAATGCGGGATCCAAGCCGCATCTGCGACCTACACCACAGCTCACGGCAACGCCAGATCCTTAACCCACTAAGGCCAGGGATCCAAACTGCGTCCTCATGGATACTAGTCGAGTTTGTTAACTACTGAGCCACGGCAGCAACTACAGAGCTCATCTATTTTTAGATGAAAACAAAAAGCATTCCCACTTTACTCCATTGAAGTGGAATGCCTTTAAAAATCTAATTTTTTTGGCCATGCCTACGGCATGCATAAATTTCTGGACCAGGGATCAATTTGGTGCCACTGTTATAACCAAAGTCACAGTAGTGATAATGCCAGATCCTGAACCCACTGAGCCACAAGGGAAAGCCAAAAAACTGATTTTTATACAGGTCTGTGATTTGTGGAGGAAAATTTTCAGTTTAAGAACATTTTCCTTGAGACTTTATATACTAAAGAAAATGAGTTATCAGAGTTCCCTTTGTGGCACAGCGGAAATAAATCTGACTAGTATCCATAAGGATGCAGGTTCGATCCCTGGCCTCACTCAGCGGGTTAAGGATCCAGCGTTGCCATGAGCTGTGGTGTAGGTTGCAGACGCGGCTCAGATCCTGTGTTGCTGTCTGTGGTGTAGGCCAGTGGCTACAGCTCCAGTTGGACCCCTAGCCTGGGAACCTCCATATGCCTCGGGTGTGGTCCTAAAAAGCAAAAAAAAAAAAAAAAGGCAGATGAGTTATTAAAACCTTTTATAGAATCCCAACTTTAAATTTTAACTGTTAATTTCTCTACCTGTATATTATGATTCTAATGAAGCAGTTCAAAATATCAATGACTAGGAGTTCCCGTCGTGGCACACTGGAAGCAAATCCAACTAGGAACCATGAGGTTGCGGGTTCAATCCCTGGCATTGCTCAGTGGGTTAACGATCCAGCATTGCCGTGAGCTGTGGTGTAGGCTGCAGACGTGATTTGGATCTGGCATTGCTGTGGCTGTGGTGTAGGCTGGCAGCTACAGCTCCTGTTAGACCCCTAGCCCAGGAACCTCCATATGCCTCAGGTGCAGCTCTAAAAAGACAAAAGCCAGAAAAAATGTATGTGTATATAAAATATATATATATATGTAAGTGACTACACTTACTTTCATTAAGTGTCTTCATGTAGCTAAAAATGCTTAAAATTCAAATGATTTAATCCAGCTGGAGTTTTCCAAACTGCAGAACACTAGTTTATTAATCCTCTGGTTCTATTTTTGAAAAACACGTATGTACAATTTGAAGAGAATTAGGGCTCTCTTTAGCAGGCACCTTCGCAAGTAACCCAGTTGTAGGGAAGCAGCAGTAGGAAGTCATATTTCTTTGTAACACGGCAACAAAGAATTACTTTTCAGATACTAAAGAGCAGAGCAGATAGTTTGCTAGCTATTGACTTCCTTCAAATATGTGACCTGCTTTATTTCTGATTTAAATGAACTTTGAACCCCAAAGTGTTTTCCGAATCTTGGTTTTAGAATGAACAGTTGAGCCAGCAATTGGATGATAATCCCATTTTTTGGCTTAGATGTGAATATACAAAATAAGGGCTGAATTCCTCTACTCGTAAACATTTCCCTTTTAAAAGTTCCCTTCAAATATGTTACACCTTCACTTTATCTTCCATTTAGAAATCTTATTTTAATAAATAAAAGGGGAAACCAAAATTTAATTTATAAAGTTTTATTTTCGTATTATGTGCTAAATCTTAGGAACTGTGGACAATCTTCAGTCTGTTGGCTTGTAAAAGGCTGAGAAGTATGTGACCTGGGTGGTGAAGTTTCCTTTTAGGAATCTGGATTTCAAAATGAAAAAAATTTTCACTCATTTGCAAATTTAAAACATGATGCACCTTGCCCCTTTTTCTTACACTCATAAATTTGGAGGAAAAGTGCTACATTTCTGCAAACGTGAAATAATCTAAAATAATCGTAAATACAATCGGCAAGTTCTTAATACATTTAGCGCTTCTGTAGTGATTTCTTACACCCAAAACCTTATTTTCAAACCCTAAACACTCACATAGGTGCAGGTCCAATTCTGGTTGAGCCCCACTATGAAACCAGTACCGAATCGTTTTCCTCTCGGTAAACAAAAACTGGGAGGAGGGGTGTGGCGTTTTACTTTCTCGGCAGTACCTTCGAACTTGAGACCAAAATTGGGCTCTCATAATGAAAAGGCATTTTTTCTTATCCAGTTATAGTTCTAAATAAGGCAGGATATATCCACCAAATTAACCACAAAATGCAGCAAAGTAAGAGTTCATGGGAGAACATATGCTGGAAAAGTACTGAGAAAAAAGTGAAAGGAACTATTTTGCGGTAGTCCTCTGAATATTCAGACTTGCTTTCATTTACAAATGTAATTCAAATAAAAAAGCCTCCTTTTCTTTTTAACCCACTACGAGGATTAAATACTGAAGTTATCGTTCACTAATAAAAGTTAACCATGAAAAAAATATAAAACATTTTAATAATTCTAAATTTGTACACTTAACAGCTAAAAGAGACATGGTTGGGAAATTATCATTTAGAGAAGAATCAACGAAAGACAAAAACCCCCAAAGCCCCCAAAATGATAAATGTTCTTATTTCTGCCTCTACAATGCTGAATATGAAAATTTGGTTGGTGGAGGACTTAGAAACAGCAGCAATGTGGTTTTTACCAAGTTGTGCACTGAAATACTTAGATCCAATAGGGCAAAGCCCTTGTTCACACAGACTAACAACAAAAATATCTTCAGTCTTTATGTTAACAGATTCTACTGTCTTCTATAAAGTAATCATGCCACTTGGAATTCTGGGGGTACTTCTTTGAAAGGAAGACTAGCGATTCTGCAACCAACATTTAAAGTAGGAAATATATATATGGCTCAAGAAATCAGTTGAGGGAGAATTAAATAATCTTTAGGCACTTTGAAGACTTGAAGTTTAAAATGTGCCATTTATGTTCAGAAAAAGACCTCAAAATCACCACTATGTTGCTCTTACAGTAACATGCATCTTAAAATTTTCGGTTATACATTAATGCTTTCTTAAGAGTTAAATATAGAAAATAATTTGCACAAACAAACAAAAATAACTCTCTCCATTCACTTTCCCTAGATCCTGGTCACAACACAGATGACTGCCTCAAACGGAGAGGGAAAGGACTGACAAGCCCTTACCTGGCACTAGGGGACTTGTAAATTCAAAGCAACCAAGGTGGGATCTCCCTCCGAGGAGAAAAATTCACAGCCTTTTCAAAAATGTCAAGTTTTTCATGTCTAGAAGTCATTAGTTTTTAAAATTAAGTATATTACATACTTTTGTTAAGGGGCAGGAAATGCACCTCCGATGGCGATATGGTGTACTTAACAGCAGCAACTTGTCCAAATAAATTCAACCTATTTTGCTCACTGTTAAGGAAGCTTGGAATTGAGGAACTTTTAAATTAAAATTACTAACTGGAATTGCAGACGGTGTATGAGTTTTTGCTCATACTTAGATCCTGTTTTTACCTTAAGTGTATTACAGGAGTTTATCTGGTGTCAAAATTTCCTAATATTACAGAAAACCTAGAGGCATAGGTTGACTGCAAATAAGATACCCAAAGCTTTATCTTAAACACCTTGCCCCTTTTAATCACAAAATAACACAATTCTCAATTTTGTTTCTCCTTCGTTCAATTCCAACTATAGCCTTTTTGACAAAACATTTTCCTAATAACTGAATTGTAAAAAATACAACCAAGCTTGTGCTCATTAAATATACATGTATATAAAAAACATACAAAAAGTACAAGATTATGTTAGGAAACTTTTACAGTGTCAACATCCTGTTTTTCTCTAGATCTTTAGTAGTAAAGGGCCAAAGGTCAAATCTTTCTGTGCACAAAAACTCAATGTGACTGAACTCCTGAATTAATTGTCATGCCTAGGCATGCTATGCACAGAATTAATTTTAACAGGCAGTCCTTAAAAAAGAAAAGACAAAAAAGTAACCAAAAAAACCAAAAACACACCACAGGACAAAAAGTTCTTCTTAAATCAAATTCTATTTGTGAATTCAGCAAAATAATTTCTATAAAATAAAACAGCAAAATATTTAAATAGAATAGGGTGGACTGTATCTGTTTGCAGATTTGGTTTTTAGACAGGTTCCAAAAAAATTACACACATTCAAGTTACCAATTTTCTTTTAAATACAGTATTATCTGATGAGTTCCTTATCTTTGTTTATTCTGAAATTATGATACCTCAATTATACTAACTAACCAGTTTCCTTTTTAATTAGACCCTGCTTCAAATGTTAAAATTTTTGGAATAATGGAAAAGGAACTAGGACAAGTCTTGCTTTCAAGTAAAACTGTGACTGAGCAGAAGCTCAGCCAGATATCTTGGTGCAGTGGTACTCAAAGTACTGTGTGTGGGATTCTGAGGACTTCCACTTCACTGGGATCCAGCAGAAGGGAAGTTGTAGAATATTCTCCTAATAAGCTCTACCAAAAAAACCAGAACAAACACACCAAATACAGTCTTCTAAGTAGGCTCCAAGCATCCTGGCATGGCAAATTTTTGCATATTTGTTTGAAATCTTTTAAAATTCCCATTACTGATACTTAAGTTTCTTTACCCTACCCAGAGATTGAACTGTCAAACATTAGATGTAAGCAACATATGTGTAACTGAAAACCACCTGTGTATCACATCTCTCCCCTCATTTTATATTTTATATTCTAGGTGTAAGAAGGAAAAGCTCTGAGCAATACAGCTGCCACACTGGGACAACTGCTGTCATTATGGTAATTTCTTCCTCGTTGGCTACACTAACCTGGTGTGAAGCCATGCTAAATGTTACAGCATAACTATAGCTTCAAAGTGATTAACCTAACATCAGAATAAAAAGGTAATGAAAAAGATCTAGAAACAATGTCACATCACCAATTTTCCACATCAACCAAATAATTTAAAGGTTACCAGCCTTACATTGCTCATAATAAAACTGACTCCAGTGGCAAAGAATTAACGTGAAACTACTGGTGTGGTTGACATGGATGGGCTCTGTTTTGTTGTTGTTGGTTTATTTTCTGTTTTTTTTGTAAAGGAGTTGATCCAACTGCCATGAGGCAGGCAACACTGGTTGCAGAGTGCAATGGGTATAACAAGAAAATCAACTTTTGCAGTTTTTGTAGATCTGTGAGTCTCATCAAGAAAAAAGTTTCTTGCTTAAGAATTAACAGTCAAACATTAATATACTATATACACCTTTGCCATTTACACATTAGCATCAGGCCATTTATTACAAAACACTATACACTTTCCACTGCAGGCGGGTTATATATTGACAGCAAATTTCTGCAGATAAGACAGTGAATAAACTCTCCACTCCATGTTGATTAGGAATAGTTTTTCTAGTTTTAAATATTAGCCAGACACAGAAAAGGTTGGACTGTAAGGCCTGGGTGCACAGTCTTGATGGAACCAGTTAATCGTGTGCATTTCATTGATCCTTCGTCTGAGGTGGGGATACTTCTTCACTGCCTTCATAATTTTCTTGTGCTCGTTGGCCAGTTCTCTGAGGGTTGTTCATGTGATGTGCTGCTGGGCCTGTATATGGCTGTCCGTGCACATGGTTATTCTGGGAGGGGAGAGAGAGCTACATGTTAAAACTTGCCACACATTAAACTTCAACTTCAAAAATCTCAAAAGTCTGTGTAAGTATAAATATTTCTTTTATTCCTGGGAGTTACAAAGAGTGAATATGCGTGGGCTAATGGCGAAAAAAAGAAAATAATTGGTTTCAAAGGGAAAAAAGTAGCCTAAATGCAAACCCCAAAGCCTCGAATTAAGAGCAGTGTAGGTTTGTTTGATTCTTTGGCCAAAGTGATTTTAAGTGTCAAAAACTATTTAGACTCAAGTCTAACAAATCAGGAATAAAACGGCCCATTACTGTTCATGGTAACAATATTGGCAAAAAGTGGTCCGTGAGCTAGAACGTATCTGTTCTCTTCTAAAGCACTCTAAAACTTCCATATGATAGATCTGATTGATCACATGAGATCTGTATCAGCAACAAGCCTGAACACAGAATGATGTTAATGAAAACAAAACAATGCTGAAGAAGATAGATAATGGATTAACCAGACATGATCACTATATGAGCTTTCTCAAGGCCGAGGACCTTTCCTCTTTATGGATTTGGTTTCCTTAATGTTTTAAACCCCTGAACTGTCATTTTTCTGTACAGTCCCACCAGCCCAGCCAAGAAGATTTTAGGCTTTACTTTCTACAACTTCTATTATGAAGACACATGTGTTGAGTATGCATTTTTCCCCCCTTTTTACAGCCGCACCTGCGGCATATGGAGGTTCCCAGGCTAGGGGTCAAATTGGAGCTGCAGCTGCCATCTTAAATCATAGTCACAGCAACGTCAGATCCTTAACCCAATCCCTGAGTGAGACCAGGGACTCATATCCTCACGGACACCGTGTAGGGTTCTTAACCCACTAAGCCACAACGGGAGCTCCATTTCCTAACTCTTCAGCATGCTGCTATTTCCACTCTGAAATGTAAGAAAGAATGCTTAAATAATGGTTCTGAAAGCATGGTTCCTAGACCAAAAGTAAACTTGGGAACCTGTTAGAAATGTATTTTCTGGTCCCACCCTAGACTTACTGAATCAGAAACTCTGGGGTGGGGCCCAGTACTCTGCTACAAGCAGCCCACCAGGGGATTCTGACACTTGTCCAAGTTTGAGTACCACTGCCTCAAAAAATATGAATTAGTCACATCTGGGTTTCAGAAAGAGAAGTTCTCATTTAGAAAGTTTCTTTATCTAATTTATTCAGTTATTGACTTTATAGGAAATTTAATGGAAATCTGTCAAATCCCTGATATTTTCCAGCAATTTTTATAGTCATTGAAGTCTTGTTTGGGCTAAGTAATAAACACTTCTTTCTTCATTGCCGTATCTTAGTGTCTTCAGACTATTTGCAGATTTAGCCTAACAGGAAATGTTGTCTTAATCCATTATACTAAATGTTATCACTCTACTAATTTTTATTTATTTTCTGGCGGCATCCATGGCATGCATAAGTTCTGGGTCCAGGGACTGAACCCACCACGCCAGAGCAGAGACCAGAGCCACAGCACTGACAACGCCAGATCCTTTACCCAATGAGCCATCAGGGAACTCCTGATTATCATTTTATATTGTCATAAATTATCAGTCTTACTAACTTCATCCACTAGTATAGTACAAGAGGGGCACGCATTTGACCAGAAAAACACCACAGAGGCAAGTTCAAACATGCCACATTGTGACCCCATGCCAACCATTCCTCTTTGATCATGTCCCCAGAGCTAGTCTAGATAATCCCTCTATTAGTTACAACAAAAAAACCATCCTTGGAGTTCCCTGTGACTCAGTGGGTTAAGGATCCAGTGTTGTCACTGCGGCAGATCAGGTAGCTGCTATGGCGCATGCCATGGGTGCGGCCAAAAAACCCAAACCAAACCTAACCAAAAGTCATTCTTTAAAAGGAGCATAAAAATTGGTTCTAAAGGATCAAAACACAAACCAAGCCTGATGTACCTGCTGATACTGAGATCCAGGTGAATGGGGGTACAGCGGGGCATCTTCAGGTGGCGGTGACTCATGCTCATCTGGGGCATCTTGGTCATCTGGCTCCTAATTTAAAATATTTAAAGATAAACAATTAGGTAGGCAAATTCAAATTTAATTTTTTTTTTCTATTTGAAATAAAATCTTTAAAATCTAAAAACTGACCCACTAACCTTTCTTTTACTACAGATAAAGTAACTGAAAGAACCTGATTTGGGTTCTTTTAGAAATATTAGATTTTAGGCAATTTCACAAAAATTTTTTCTAAAAGAAGGCTCCTTCATTAACTTAAAACCACATATAGTAAACATTAAAGCAAAAAAAAATTCAAGGTAACTTTTTTCCATTATCATTAACACATAAACACTGGCCTATAAAGTAAAGAATTACTTTTCTTTCTTCCATTTCTATGTGCTGCACACTGGTGGCTTTTTTTACCTCCTCTGGACAGAGTTCACAAGCTTTTGCAAGTGTCATCCTAGCACTATGTGATCTCTCCAAGAAATAACCATTTGATGTTTCATTGCTTTGCACCGGAGGAGACCAATTGTTGTAAGTGTATTGAGGGTTGCCAGTATACGGCCGCCTTTCAAGTTCATCTCCAAGCCATTCCACTGCCCAGGTCCACTTTCTTTTAAGATCTCCATTACCCTTCAAAAGAAAAAAAACTATATATGTAAAAGGTTTCAGAATGCTTTCTTTCTTTTTTTTTTGTCTTTTTGTCCTTTTATGGCTGCACCCACGGCATACGGAGTTTCCCAGGCTAGGGGTCGAATTGGAGCTACAGCTGCCAGTCTATGCCACAGCCACAACAATGCCAGATCCGAGTCGCATCTGCGACCTACACCACAGCTCACGACAATGCCGGATCGTTAATCCACTAAGCAAGGCCAGGGATCGAACCCGAAACTTCGTGGTTCCTAGTCGGATTCGTTAACCACTGCGCCACGACAGGAACTCCTCAGAACGCTTTTCAAAGTTAAAACAACAACTCCAAATTGTCATGATTCTCCTTCTTTTAAAACAGAAACCTTAATTATGATTCAGATATCTACAAAATTATATATACACATATACACATATATAAAAACCCCTCACCTGCAGAATCTGGTAAGCAACAGGACAATTGCTAAAGAGAGCAACCATACATTTTATACATTGGTATGCTCTTTTTTGATAGTGATTCTTAGAGCGCTGGATTGTGTCAAACAGCCCATCTCGGTCATCTGGGATTCCTTTAAGTGCATTATGAATTCTGAAAGAGAGCCAGATATTAAATAAACTTATAAAATCACATAGCAGCTAATATTTATTGAGTACTTACTATATGCCATTCAATAAATGTCTTTGATTTAGCCATGTTATCTAATGCTAGACAGTAAGTAGTCTACTAAACTCTAGAACAGGTAAGAAAAAAAGGCAGAGAGGTTAAATTAAATAGCATGCCCAAGGTCATATGGCTGCCCAGCACTCTGTGCTCTTACCAACTTACTACCAATCCAAAATGACAAGATATTTATGATTCTACTTTTATGAGGTACTTAAAATAGGCAAAATCAGAGAAATCGAGAATAATGGGTATAGAGTTTCAGTTTGGAATGATGAAAAAGTTCTGGAGATGGATAGTGGTGACGATAACACAACATTGTAAATGTACTTAATTCCACCAAATTGTACACTTGGAAACGATAAAAATGTTTAATTTTTGTTATATTTTAACAAAAAAAAATTTAAGTTCCACTGTGGCTCAGCAGGTTAAGGACCTGACATAGTCTCCGTGAGGATGCGGGTTCCACTGCTGGCCTTGCTCACTGGGTTAAGGATCTGGCATTGCCATGAGCTGTGGTGTAGGCTGCAAATGCAGTTCAGATCCTGTGTTGCTATGGCTGTGGTGTAGGCCGGCGGCTACAGCTCCTATTCAACCCCTAGCCTGGGGATCTCCATATGCCTCAGGTGTGGCCATTAAAAAAAAAAAAGTATTAAATTTACCTGCCTGAAATTCTACTCAGAAGAATATACCCAAGAGAACTGAAAACAGGTGTATATGAATATTCACAACAGCCGAAGGGCAGAAACAATTCAAACGCCCACCAACAGATGAATATACAAAATGTGACTTATCCATATAATGGGATATTATTCTAACATAAAAGGAATAAAGTTCTGATATGTACTCTAACATGGATGAATTTGAAAACATGCTAAGTGAACGAAGCCAGATTCAAAAGAACACACTGTAAAATTCCATTCATATAAAATGTCCAGGCATATCCTGGATATTTTGCCTATGGATAAACAAATCTAGAGACAAAAAAAGCAGATTAGTGGTTGCCAAGGGCTGGAGGGATGAGAGGAATAGGGAGTGACTGCTTAATGTGGCTTGCATTTTTCTTTTGGAGTGGTGAAAATACTGTGGAACTAGACAGTGGAAATGGTAGAACACTGTGACTACTAAAAGCCACTGAACTGTACACTTTATTTTTTTATTTTTTATGTCTTTTTGCCTTATTTGGGCCGCACCCGCGGCATATGGAGGTTCCCAGGCTAGGGGTCTAACAGGACCTGTAGCTGCCGGCCTTCGCCACAGCCACAGCAACGTGGGATCCGAGCCGCGTCTGCAACCTACACCACAGCTCACGGCAACGCCGGATCCTTAACCCACTGGGCGAGGCCAGGGATCGAACCCGCAACCTCATGGTTTCTAATCAGATTCATTAACCACTGAGCCACGATGGGAACTCCTGAACTGTACACTTTAAAATGGCTAAAATAGTGAAGTTTAGGTTAAACGAATTTTACCTCAATAAAGAAACATTATTTGTACAATCAGTAATTTAAAAACCCTTTTGTACATGTGGTCTTTTACTTAAATAGAATGTTTCATATCAAAATGTTAAATTTTTTTTCTTTTTTTGCATTACATGTTCTCCTAAAATCTGTTTTGTTTGCAAATCATGACTTTTCAACTTTGCAAAGTTTCATCATTTCAGACCAATCAACCATATACAGGCTTCCCGCTGTTTAATGTGAAACACTGTGGGGTATATTATGGTTTTTTTTTTTTTTTTTTGTCTTTTTGTTCTTTTTTATGGCCGCACCTGCAGCATATGGAGGTTCTCAGGCTAGGGGTTGAATAGGAGCTGTAGCCCCTGGCCTACGCCACAGTCACAGCAATGCCAGATCTGAGCTGCATCTGTGACCTACCACAGCTCACGGCAACGCCGCATCCTTGACCCACTGAGTAAGGTCAGGGATCAAACCCACAACCTCATGGTTCCTAGTTGGATTCGTTTCCGCTGGGCCACGATGGGAACATTTTTTTTTAACCTTTGTTTTTATCAATATTATCTTTGCCTCCCTTGTTTCCCAATGCCTTACAGTGCCAGGCACATTGCAGATGCTTCATAAATACTCAACACACTGCTTACTGAATGAATTAAAAGCCCACTATGAGAAAATTATTTTCAAGCTTGGTGCCAGTGACTTATAACATCTTATCATTAAACAGAAGTCAAATTTCCATGTTTAATCCAGCATATGTGCCTTTAGCATCATCACTTGCTCTAATGAAACAAGAGAGTTAGGATGTGGGTAACTGGTTTCAAGCTATATATGCTATAATAATTTAAAAGAAAATAGTGAAAAGTTAGATTCCATTAAAACCAACTCTAAGAAGTTTCAAACCCTTTGATCTTATGGGGAGGGTTACTGGCAGTGTTCAAAATAAATGGCTATAGTTTTGGAATTACTGAATTTTGTGTTTAATGAAAACTAGTTTCTGGTTTAATGCTATCTTTACAACATTAATTCAATTGTCTGAAATCTCTGGTGGCAATTTTGGTTATAATTTGAAAATACTAATTCATGAATTCTGGTATTTGTAATCCTAAGACTCAAGATTTTAATTTCTCTTTAAGCACTATTATAGAACTTGTTTTCAAGTTTCTGTTTTTATTATTACATCGACAGTCGGGAGGCAGTCTACTGCACAGATAAAACTCTTATACTATCATCCGTGTAAGGAGGGAAGTTATAAAATCTGGCAAAGATTTCAACTAATTCCACAGTTCATCATTACCTGTATCACTCTTGAGATTAAAGATAACATACTGGGGAGCTCCTGTCATAGCTCAGGGGAAACAAATCTGACTAGTATCCATGAGGACGCAGGTTAGATCCCTGGCCTTGCTCAGCGGGGTAAGGATCCGGAGTTGCCATGAACTGCAGTGTAGGCCAGTGGCTAAGCTGATTCGACCCCTAGCTTGGGAACCACCCCTTAGCAGGGGTGGCCCTAAACAAACAACTAAAAAAACGTTTTAAACTTCTATGGCAAAAAACTAAAAAGAAGGAATTCTGGAGGAAAGGTGAGGGACAGTTAAGCTAGACAACCTTAGCTCTTAAATAAATATTAAAACCACAATAAAATAAAAAACAAAAACTGCACCCTAAACTTCATATACTGAAAAATGAATTATAGTTCATGCTCATTTATTCATGGACTCCCTATTTGTGGTTCTGCCTACTTGCTAAACTTTATTTGTAATGGCGAAAATCAACTCCTGTGGTGCTTTAGTTACGTGCAGTGTGGCAAAAAAAATCTGGCTAGTCCAACACACGTTCACATCTGAAGTGGAACAAAGTGATACCCTGCCTTGTTTTAGTTCATACTGTAATCAAGTGTCTTTTTCCCTATTTCAGGAACACTTTTTTAAATGTTTTTGTGCTTCTTGTTGATTTCACTGTTTATAAAGGGCTTCAAATGGGTAGTGCTCAAGTGCTGTCTAGTGTTCCTAAGCCAAAGAAGGCTGTGATGTACTCAGCAGAGAAAATGTGTTAGATAAGCTTTGGCCAGACATGATAGATCATGAATTCAATCTTAATCAAGACACTCATTTAAAAGGGGTTATGTACTAATTTGTTGAAAAAATATAATTGGAGGCTTGCAGGAACCTAACCCTGTATTTTCCTTAGGAGCAACCATTTAACATTTGCTCATTTAGTGTTCATAGTGCCTTTCAGATTATAACTACCATGAATGATGGGGACTGACTGTATTTATCCCAAGGGATTATTTGTAGATAACCAAATGTTACCTCATGTGATTAATTATAAAACCAATATAATCTAATCCTAAAAAACCCCTACAGCATCATAAATAAAATCAAAACATTTACAAAAGAAACCCTCACAACAACAAAAATAATACCAACTGAAAGGAAAAGGTTAGTATATTAAATATGCAACTTGGGCAATGAGAGAAAAAATAAAATGAAATGAAAATGTGAGGGAACAGGAGACCCCTTTTATTTACTATTAATACTCTTAAGTTTTAAGATAAAACATTTATTAAATCTCCAAGAGGTTCAGAGTTCCCTTCATGGCTCAGTGGTTAACGAATCCGACTAGGAACCATGAGGTTGTGGGTTCGATACCTGGCCTCACTCAGTGGGTTAAGGATCCGGCGTTGCCGTGAGCTGTGGTGAAGGTTGCAGACGCGGCTCAGATCCCACGTTGCTGTGGCTGTGGCGTAGGCCGGCGGCTACAGCTCCTGTTAGACCCCTAGCCTGGAAACCTCCATATGCTGCAGGTGGGGCTTTACATAAAGGCAAAAAGACAAAAAAAAAAAAAAAAAAAAAAATCTCCAAGAGGTTAAAAAAAAAGTGCTGAGCAGTAATTTCAGTTACTCTGAAAGTTAGGCAAGCAACAAAAAAGGGTATCTACCTGTGAGTCTGCCAGGAGTCCTCAATCAGTAAGATTTGCAAAAGCAGATCCAAATAGGGCCGGAGCTCGTAAGTGTAAGAATACGCAACCTAAAAACAGGACATGGTGAATAACTTGCTTAAAGCAATAATAAGAATATTTTGTAATGTGTAATGTATAAAAATACTGAATCACTATTTTGCACAACACCTGAAACTAGTAAAATATTGTAAAGTCAATTATACATAAAGTTATTTAAAAAAATTTTATAAAGGAACAATAAATCAAATTATAGACATATGAATGTTTATTTTCCTTTAACCTGCCAGAGAAGTTCACTGAGGACAGTAGATGAAAACTGAGGATTCTCCCAGCAGCAAAAACGAAGCAATTTGACGGTTTCCTCTGAGTTACTGCAGTCCTCAATGATTTTCTTCACATAACTTGTCCTCACAAATAAAATGTCTGCCACATTCTGCTGAATTGGCATTATAGGTTGTGATAAATTAGGATCACCAAAAGGATTGGGAAGAGGAGGATTACCTAGAATACAGATTTGTTATCAATGAAAAACTAGTCGGCTTCTCCATAATAATACCCAGCTTCCACCACAGAAAATAACTTAAAGATTTATTTTATGAAGATAATATTTTAAATCAAGTCTCCCGAGTATAAGAAAGTAATTCGAAACATTATAATGATGAGGTATATCAAGATGATAAAATATAAGATTTAAATGGCAATACTGGCATTTTCTTATATACTTTTTTTGGTTGCACCTGCAGCATGTGGAAGCTCCTGGGCCAGGGATCAAACCCATGCCACAGCAGTGATCCAAGCCGCTGCAGTGACAATGCTGGATCCTTAACCCACTAGGCCACCAGGTAACGCTTAAAGTTAACTCTTAAACTATTTCATAAACAAGGTACCAACCTCAGTACAGTAGCAAATAGACAGAAAGACTCCCTTTAAACACGTAAAAAATGTGCAGGACTCAAAAAGATATTTTAAAATATTCCAAAGCATGGACTTTCAAACTCTTGTTTTATATTTAAACATCTTCAGAATGACTTTTAATCAAGTACTATAAATGGCCAGCAATATTTTAAAACCAATGTAGAGAAGAGAGCATATGACTTTACCATTGATTGAAGACTGCATTCTTGACGAGACATTGCAACAGCGGATTAGCTGTGATACTACTGAGTATAATTTGCCTAATTCAGCATACTGATACTTGATTGGAGGACCTGGACCTTCATCTAAAGACACAAGCATAAAGGTAGCAGGCACATTCAATTTCAAAAGCTGTGTCTTCTCTGCCACACCTACAATACAGAAGGGAGAAGCAGGAACAGAGGGGAAAAATTAGATGAGAGAAAACAGGATGGAAGGGATTCACAATAGCTACCTAAAATATTTTCTATAACTTTGATGATCAGAAGATCACTTTTACTTAGCATTCCAACTATTATTTAATCAAAACCAAAAATATATTAGTATAACTGAACTTAAATATTAGAATGGTTAAACAGTGACCATGACATTCCAATGATACTGGGCATAAGGAAGATAAAACAATTTCTATGGCTAGTCTTGGGGACTAGCTTACACTGCAAGGCTCATCATGAGGTGAATGATGAAAACTAAGTGAGAAATAAGAATTCTTTTAGAACTTACCTTTCTTTCTTCCTCAACCAAGCCTCCTGAAAAAGATGCCTAGACTTGTTCTTTTTCCTTTCCCTACTCCTCAACCCATGCCTATATGGCTTTTTACCCACCCCCCCACCCCTGTTCTGGTTCAAAAAAACCTTTTCAAACCATAACCACTTCCTCCTCCTTGGATTCCTCTCATTTTCTTTCTACCTCTTCTTGTTCTTGTTTGTGAGTTCTCCTTCCTCTGTCTCTTAAAAATTGGTGTTCCTTTCCCATGCTTCCTCTCGCACTACCTGCTCAGTTTGTCAAGCTGGAATCTTGGGCATCATTCCTTTCTTTCCTTTTTTTTTTTTTTTTTTTCCTAGGGCCATGCCCACGGTATATGGAGGTTCCCAGGCTAGGGGTCTAATGGGAGCTGTAGTCACCGGCCTATGGCACAGCCACAGCAATGCCAGATCCGAGCCCTGTCTGCAACCTAGACCACAGCTCATGGCAATGCCGGATCTTTAACCCACTAAGCGAGGCCAGGGATCAAACCCACAACCTCATAGTTCCTAGTCGGATTTGTTTCCGCTGCGCCACGATGGGAACTCTTTTTTATTTTTACTTTTTTTTTTTTTTTAAATGGCCACACCGTTGCAGCATATACAAGTTCCTGGGCCAGAGACTGAATCTGAGCTGCAGCTGTGGCAACACTGTATTCTTTAACCCACTGTACCAGGCTGGAATTCTAATTTGCGTCATTCTTAACATCTCTTCTGCGTTCTCTTTCCTGGAATATTCAATCACCAAATCCCCTGGCCTTATATCTAATTAAAAGCACCAGAAATTGTCTACTTGTAACCCCCTCAACACCAGTTTCCCAGTACAGGCTACAACAATTTTCTGCCTCTAGATTATTTTTAACCATCTCTGGTCTTATTCCCTTGTAATCTAGTGCACACTGCCTATTGATCACTGACAAGACGATCTGTCTAGAAGCCATGCCTATTTAAAACTCTATGCCCTCAAAATAAAGTCCAGAATCTGTCACAGGGTTTGCGGAATAATAGGATTAGAGAATTCTGCTCACTACTTCTGCCATCTCCATATTACATCAATTCTAGTCACACTGAGTGACTTTCATTTCCTACAGTGAGCCATGATGAGTTTATTCGAAGTCTTTGCACCTGCTGTTCACTCTGGATGGACAACTAACCTACCAACCAATTCCCACATCAACTTTTCCATTAAGCCCCCTTCCATCTCCCCAAATTTGTTCAGGTACCCCAATGATGTACTTACATAGCACTTTATATTTTCCCCATTAGAGCCATAAACATATTTTATAGCACCTTTTAATTTGCTTCTATACTCCATTAGAAAATAGCTGTCTTATTTATTGCCATGTTCCAAGACAGGTCCACAATCCCTTATCAGAAATTCTGAGATTCAAACAGCTATCATAAATATAAACAAAGTTCTTTCATAAAATTGGTGTGAAAATCTGCCCTGAGCTGACAAAAGGTTATTTGTAGTCTTCATTCATCTCCTCAATGTGAATATTCATGTTTTACTGTATATACATTAATGTGTATGATTACAAAGTGCTATTTTGGACCCTAATCTAGGGATGCTACTAATCCATGGTATATGCACTACTTTACCTTTCTTAAATCTAAACAATTCTGAACCCAAAGCATGTATCTGGTCCTAAGGATTTCACATTAAAGTTTAAAGACCCATATTTGCTTTTAGGAGGGGAGTTCTAATTAGAATACATTACAGACCAACGATGTACGCTTTTTGAACAGAAAATATCTAAAAAGGGAGTTAAATAGGATTTTTATAAATTCCAATGATTTAGTATTTCTAAATATGAAATACAGATTCCCCTTTATGCTTGTTTGTGTAATAAATATTCTTTTCAACTACAAATATGCAAGTATCTCCAGTATGGAAAGGTACGGGAAAAGAAGACACACACAAAATAGAATGTTGCTATGTTAAAAGGGCCATGGATCAATTGGTGATTGGTAAAGTCACACAGAAAAAACCTGGAATAATAGAGATATCTGGGTATAGAACTTAATCTAAATAACAGGTTATTTACGTGCAGATTTGCATTATCCTAAATCTTAATTTAGTTTACTTCAATAGAAACTTACATACAGACTAAGTCCTTTACCCAAACTTGGTACGTATTACAACCATCTAGGGACCTTTTGAAAATGTGGAATCCTTGTGTTAACTTTGAGAATTCTGATTCAGCTGGTGTGGGATAGGGCCTAGAATTCTGCATTTTCAAAAAAAAAAAAAAAAAAAAAAAAAGATAGGTCAAGCACCACCGCTTTAGGAGATAAGGTAGATCCTGACCTGTGTCTGCTGCAGAGGTAGGACACATGCATAAATAAAGCACAAGGTCAAAAGCATAGTGTTAAAGAAAAAAAAAAAAGTTTCAGATAAAATTCACAATAGATTTTATGAAACACTGTTTCTATTTTAGACCAGGTTCTATTTTATCACATAACTTAAAACAGAATTATGAAAACTGAAATCCTTACCTAAATTGGCATACATTACAAACAAGTTGAAATACTGCTGTAAATGACGCCCATGCTCTGAGACTTCTCTTCTCAAGAGATTTAGTACTGCTCTTAGTAAGTGATCACTCAGACTTAAGTTGTCATAAGCCTGTAAAGGATAAAACATTGGTTGTTTTTCAGCAACAAAGGGCAAGTATGACATCCTGCTTGCATAAAAAAAGGACGACATGAACATAAACATGTTAAATATAGGCCTAAATTTCTGGAAGGACTTATCACACAAGAGACGATATAAAGACTTTTCTGGTGGCTCCGTAGGTTGAAGATCTGGTGTTGTCACTGCAGTGGGTTGGGTCACTGCTGTGGTACGGGTTCGATCCCTGGCCTGGGAACTTTCATATGCTACAGGCATTGCCAAATAAAAAGGAAATGATTTTTTAGTTGCTTTCTAGCAAAGAGGATTGAAAGTGATGTCAATTTCATTATAGAGGCTTCATACTGTTCTGAGTTTTAACAAATGGAAGTCCATTTAAGTTTATATATATACACTTTATATAACAGTAAATGTATAATTAAGCCCCTAAATGTACCTGAATTAGAAAATTTTTTTTTTTTTTTTTTTTTTTAAATTTGCTTTTTAGGACTGCACCCATGGCATATGAGGTTCCCAGGCTAGGGGTCGAATCAGAGCTGCCGGCCTACACCACAGCCACAGCAACTCAGGATCTGAGCCGCATCTTTGACCTACACCATAGCTCACAGCATCGCTGGATCCTTAACCCACTGAGTGAGGCCAGGATCGAGCCTGCGTCTTCATGGATGCTAGTCAGATTCATTTCTGCTGAGCCATGAAAGGAATTTTTCGTTACGCTTTCGAGAGCCAATAATCATTATTCATTGTTGTGAAGCACTTTTAATGGAAATCATAGACACTGAGGCACCAGATTACATGGTGTGCATGCTCATGCATGTTTGTTGGGTACACATATCAAACAGATGCTTATATATACATTTGTGACTTCAATTTCTAGGAAACAATTTATTTGTAAAGCATTTAATCATTAGAAAGACAACTGCGTTACCTGACTAGAAGGTCCTGGAGATGCAAAAGGTGAAGGACACGGCCCATCTTGCAAGGAAAAATGTGCAATGAAAACTATAAGTTTTGCAAATGCACCTCTCACTTCTGCACTAGGGCACTCCAGAAGATATTCAGAGAAGCGATTTGAAACATTAAAAAGGACATTATGAGCAAACCAAAAACGTACATTCTTGCTGTGACGAAGGAGAATACACAATGCATCATACCTAAGACAAACCGAAACAAAAATCTATGATCATCGATTCATTTAACATGTTTCCCATGGTACAGGGATGGCTCTCTATGAACCAAACAAAAACCAAAGAATTTCTTTTACTACTAGAGAGAGAGAACCAGCAATGGTAGCTTCTAATACTAATATTAAAATGACAGATGAATACTATGACTTGGTCTATTCTACAGACAGGTGGATACTTTTATAGTCCTCTACAAATCTATGATTAACCGCTTTCTAGGTTCAGTGACTAAAGAATACCTGCCTTCCTTTACCATATTACTACTAGAATAGAAATTAAAACTTGTTAAATCAAGGTATTATAATGTCATCTACACCTTCACAGTTAGAAGTATAGAGGCCATTAGAAGTATATAAGCCACAGAAGCAGAAGCCAGCTCCTGGATAATAAAAGGACATTTAATCTCAGTAATTATTTAAATATAATTTCTCTCACTATTGCTACTGAGAATTTTAAAATTCTGCATTCCAAATCTGAAACAAGATTATGATTTGGAAAAAATAAAGCAGTATATTAAAGAACCAAACCAAATGCTAGTATAGTAAGAATGAAAATTCAAAACCATGTACCAATCACTGGCAGAGCCACGGACTATTTTCTTGGTGTGAAATCCTGTGGTAAAGAGGAACCTAGCAGCAAGCTGAATGCTAATCATAGTGATCTCTTCTGCTTCAGGCAACAGGTGATCTTGCCCTAAAAATACAGAATAAAAAATAAAGTAAAACAAGTTTCTATGCCCAAGCCCCACTTTCATTTTCAAACAAATCTGCATTACCACCAATTTTCAGAAGTCCTAACTTCGTTAAACCCCCCTTTAGGCTACTTATGAAATAATTCTTAGTAGTTCAGGAAAGCACACTTCAACTAATGCTTGTCACAGTGGAAAAGAAATTGTTAAAACAAACAAAAGCTCCTCTATTTCTTTCTTTTTTTTTTTTGCCTTTTGTCATTTTAGGGCCGCACCCACGGCATGTGGAGGTTCCCAGGCTAGGGGTCTAATTGGAGCTGTAGCCGCCGGCCTACGCCATAGCCACAGCAACGCAGGATCCGAGCCGCGTCTGCGACCTACACCACAGCTCACGGCAACGCCAGATCCTTGACCCACTGAACAAGGCCAGGGATCAAACCTACAACCTCATGGTTCCTGGTCGGATTCGTTAACCACTGCGCCACGACGGGAACTCCAGCTCCTCTATTTCTAAACAGCAAGACAATATATACCGCTCGAAGGTAATAGTCACCTGAAATATGACTTTAAAACAACCAAAAGGGAAAAAAAATGTAGATGCCTAAGAAATCCTAAAAATAAATTAGGTATGCTTTATTACTGAGAAGCTAAATCCTTGATACTTACCTGGAGGAGGATTTAAGTAAACCCCATTACATGTAAGCAGTTTTTTCATAAACTGAAAATATTCCAAACTGTACTGCATCCGGTTATGCATGAATTGCACATTTTGTTTCCGTACACTTCTCTCAATGGCTGACGGCATAATAATCTGATGGGGTCTTGTGGTGATAGCAAGCTCTGATATATATTTTATCAACTCATCACCTTGGTCTATTGTGTCCAATCGTTCATAAAAAAGTATATAAGCATTCCACCACCTTTTTTGGCGCCTGTATGACATGCGCTTCATCATGTGATCAAATACTTCTCCCATGTACTCTCCACCAAAACACTGGTTTTTCATTTCTTCATCGTCATCCATTTTACATTCTGTTACATCTCCATCATCAAATTTATACCAGCGATTTCTCTCTCCATCTCCTCCATTCCTCTGAATGATATAAGAATAGTAATGTCCCCCGCTTGCTTGACCACTGTGGACAAGCACCCCCACAAGTCTGTATTTCGTGCTTCCTGCTGTCTCACTGTCAGACTGCTCGTTCTGTTTTATTAACTGACTCTCTTGGTTTACGTTATCTCCTTCCAGCTTTGCAACACCTGCAACTGTGTAAGGTTCCATATCCAGCTCGCGAGGAAATTCAAAGTAATCATTAAATTTGATTGCACATTCTCTTTCCCAGTCATAGTCGAATCGTTTTAGTTGGATGGCAAGAACAGGAGGTAATTTTTTAATAAGCAAGCGCTTTACAGTATCAACCTAAAATGAACAGAGCAAATTACAAGATGTTGTCTTACAAGCCACTGCAAAAAATTTTTAAAACTCTTATATTAATCTGAGATTTTAAGTACAAATGAATACATGACAATGAACACAAAGCAATTCTGTCATATGATAGTTTTAAAAACATTAACTAAAACTAATATAGAAATAGCTGGTGCCATTTGTTACAAACTGCAAAAATTAGTGATACAGACATTACTTGCTGCCTGATTTCTAGATTGTCACTTTCTGTTATTAGTTGCTTGATATTTACTGTTATTTTAACGAAGGTGTGGTTTGTTAGCAAACTATAGAAATGTAATAGCAACTAATATTTATTGGGCAATTAAGTACCAATTTACACGCTAAGTGTTGCCCAAGTAGTAACATATTTAATACCCACAACCCTCCCAAGCAGGTACTACTAGTGAACCATAAGGATGAGAATTACAGTAGCAGAGATTAAATAACTTGTTTCAAGTCCTAGAGCTGTTGAGTGGCAGGCAGTATAGGTTTATAGCTCATGATCTCAACTTCCAGATTTTTAATATCCCTCTAGGTGGTATTTAAGGTCAAAACAACACAGGTAACTTAGAGGTGAGAGGGCTTGGGAGCCCTGAAAGATACACATTATTTGGCAGATGTATATGTAACTTGTCTCTCCCAAAGAGCTATTAAGTGCCCACAGAAAAAACTAACTAGGTGAGTCTAAAAACCTGATCCACATGGTTAAAAAAGAGAGAAGAAATCTTATGCGCCATAATAAAATATTTTATTTAATAAAGAACAAAATGTCAGCAAACTTCTTAGTCTTGGCTAGTAGAGTAACTCTGGACGTAAGAGGAGAAATGTTTTCCTCTATGAGCTTAGAAGAGTTCAATAGCACCTTGGGTGGATGTGGATGAAAAGTGTCTAACCCAGGAGTTCTCTTCTGGTGCAGCAGGTTAAGGATCTGGTGTTGTCGCTGCAGTGGCACAGGTTTGATCCCTGGCCTGGGAACTTCCACATGCTACAGGTGCAGCCAAAAAAAAAAAGTCTAACTCAGCTAAGAGAATGCAGTATTTAAGCTACTGTGGCTGTGCCTGTGTCATACGGAAGTTCTGGGGCCAGGGATTGAACCTACACCACAGCAGTGACCCAAGCCACAGTGATGACAATGCCAAGTCCTTAACCCTTGAGCCACCAGGGAACTCCTAATTCACTCTTATCTTTACCGGTTTACCTAGCCCTTCTGGCACTACTTTCTCTCAATTGTCTTTACCTGACAAACCTTTAAGTCAATTACCTTAACTAGCTCTCTACTACCACTATAACAAAGCAGGGTAGGGAATAAAGGGTGAATTTTGAGAACAAATAAAAAACAATCAACTTCTTTCAAACCCATTAAATGTAATCATAATTATTTTAAATAAAACTGGGCAATTCATACCTTTTTATTGCATTTTTCACAATGATAAGCATTTGCACCTTCTAATAAATCTCCTTTGACATACTGTTCCAAAGAATCAAGAAGATTTTGGTGATTTCTAATGTCTACATTCAAAGTCGTAAAAGATTCTTCACACTCGTATCTAAAGATATTATTTAAGAAATCAAAGACAATTTATTCCTTAGTTTTCTAAGCATCTTTTTTAGTTATGGACTCAATGAAAACTACTTTTGCAATGTTTATAATATAACACAAAACCCTTAAGTCATAGAAAGTTACCAGTAAATGACTGTTACCATTTATGGGTCACTTTATCCTCTGCTGGGCATTACATTAGGTTGTTATGTTTACATACTACAACAGGTTGTCTTCAATGACAAACCTGCTAGAAAAATATCACCATTTCACGTCAGAGATGAGGGAAGTGGGTAAAGTTTAGAATGCTAATTTGGTCAAGATTACTAAGTGAAATGGGTGTTCTGAAGCTAGGTCTGTCTGGCTTCACAGCTCCACCTCTTTACAGTATATCATGCTGCTTCCACCATCATCTGTTTAGATAGTAATTCATGCCAAGGCCAATTCATCAAGTTCTGAAAAGGATATTTTAAACTATTAATGAGCTGAATTTTAAAACGTTTCTTCTCTTCTGTAATGGAAGTCTTACTAGAGCACAAGTTTGAACATACAAATAAACTGAGGATAAGCAATCTGAATAGGAGTCAGAATCCCGCCTCATGGCAATTTTCTACCAAAGGAATTTTTAGATTTCTGATGAGACATATTCATAAATTTAGAACATAGGATGTGGGGAATTCATTCTCAATCATTAAATTCATTCATTCACAAATATATTGAGTCCCTACCATGTTTAAAGCACCATGGAATGGTCAATGTTTAAGACAGTCCCTCATATTTAGGACTTTTCAATTTAGGATAAAAAGGTATACAAAGGCATTTATAAGTGACATGAATGTAAATATTAAGCAAACTGCTACTATAACCAGGGAACAGCCTGTAGAAGAGAAAAAGAAGTTAGATTTTATGATTCCAGTTGAAAAGTAGAAAGTTCAAAGATGAGAAGTCAGCACAGCTTTTTTATAAAAGGCCAGATAATAAATATTACAGGCTTTTATGGGCCATGAGGTCCCTATGGCAACTACTCAACTCCGCTGTTATAGGTAAAGCCGTCAGTCAAACAGTAGGTAAAGGACTGGGCGTGTTCCAATAAAACTTTACAAAAATAGATGCAGGGCTAGATTTGACCCATGGTCCATAGTTTGTTAATCTCTGATCCAGGCAAACAAATACCCTAAAACGGATTGCCTCAGAACTCTCCATATAACCTTCTGGCATGTAAGAAGACTTGTTTAATTGTGGAGCAGGTATCTAAAATTTATAGACCTTACTTAAGATCATGCTCTCAGGACATTTTCACTTAGCAAAGAAAACTGGTAATTTACAAATAATTTTGAAAAATGGAAAACTGACGAGCAGATGACCCTCAAATTTCATTTTTATGAATAATTAAAAATGAGGTGAAAATGACAATTTTATTATTCACCTAAGCAAAAACGTTTTTCAGAAGAATCAAAAGTTGTCCAGTCTATGTGAACAATTTTATGGCCTCATTCCAAATGAATGGTTTAACATTTATGTATAGTACTACCTCTCCTCAATCATTTCCCTGTATTCAAAAATGAAGCACCCCCACCAACCATATACACAACCTATGATTATAGATAATGCTGTTTGGACTTGTATTAGAAACGAACTTCAATAATTAACTCTTTTCAGTAACAACTACTTATCAATTTCTCTTTAAAAAAAGAAACAAAAAATCAAAACCAGTTTGTTAACTGACAGTAATTGATACTATTTTCAAAAACTCAGTATTTCATTATATAGGAAATAGTGCTCCATGTCTGTCATCTTCCAAACTTGACGGATTTATAGTATTAGAACTTTTAATTCTAAGATAAAGGGCAAATTCATAATACCTGTAGCTATATGCAAAATGCCATTTTATTTTCTTAGGCATGATCGTATATAAAAACACGTAAGAGTATGAAATAGTATGAAACGACTATGAAATAGCTTAGGTGTAATTAAAAGAAACAAATGTTAGTTTACATAAACAAACAGCCCTATCCCCATAATAGTAAGGTATGCATAGTATAATTCACCCAGTCTCAGATATTTAGTAATACATAGGTAGCATAACTGCACTTCTGTACATAATAGGGAAAAAAGTACAACACATACTTTAAGTATGTAATTAGCACTTACCTATGTGGGCAGCCTTGGCAAATCTTCTGATCGGCAAAGGAACCTCCTAAGACTTTACTCAGCATAGCTGGATGTCCTAAGGCTTTCAAAGCTTCATCTAAGCTATCCACCAATGAATTAAAAAATTCTAAAGCATCATGTTGTTCACGAAGATTAACAGGCTCACCCCAAAGCCTAAGAAATGGAGTAAAATATGTAATGTGCGACACTCCCAGAACAATATATATTTTTTCAGGAGAAAAGCAATACAACCACAAGTGACACCCTATAAACTGAGATTATACTCCTATATGAGAAAGTAGAAAAAGCAAACACTCTTTATATTGAGGGCTATGAGGGAGAAAGTGAGAATCATAGAAAATAAAAGTGGTACTTCAGGAAGGGGAAGAAATACCATGAAACTACTGGTGTGCCTGATGAACAATATGGCTCCAGGAAGGACGGTTTCTTTAAGTAACACAGTAGAAGCATGCGTTAAGGTTTTTTTTTTTTTTGCTTTTTAGGGCTGCACCTGAGGTATATGGGAGGTTCCCCTAGGGGTCAAATCAGAGCTACAGCTGCCAGCCTACACCATAGCCACAGCAATGCAGGATCCAAGCTACGTCTGTGACCTACACCATAGCTGACGGTAACACCAGATCCCCGACCCACTCGTGGATACTAATCGATTTCTTTTCCGCTGCGTCACGATGGAACTCCAAGCATGCATTCTGAATCCAAATGAGGATGCTATTAAAATGGGGATGGGTTGGGAGTTCCCATTGTGCTGCAGCAGAAATGAATCCGACTAGGAACCATGAGGTTGCAGGTTCAATCCCTGGCCTTGCTCAGTGGGTTAAGGATCCAGCATTGCCATGAGCTGTGGGGTGTAGGTCAGCAGCTGTGGCTCTGAATCGACCCCTAGCCTGGGAACCTCCATATGCCATTGGTATAGCCCTAAAACACACACACACGCACATAC
>PVHT020000193.1:7683887-7704985 GCA_004024745.2 Catagonus wagneri
GGGTCAAATTGGAGCTCTAGCTGCCGGCCTATGCCAGAGCCACAGCAACGTGGGATCCGAGCCGCGTCTGCAACCTACAGCACAGCTCACGGCAACGCCGGATCCTTAACCCACTGAGCAAGGCCAGGGATCGAACCAGCATCCTCATGGTTCCTAGTCGGATTCGTTGTAACCACTGAGCCATGACGGGAACTCCTGATCTCGATCTTATGTAGATGTTATAATCACTACTTTATTTCTTTCATTTTGCTTAAATTTTGGATTACAGATACAGTGCAGAGATAGTATTTGTTCTTAAACTGATTTTTCCAATTGAAAGGAGAAAAGTTTCACACTTGGTTTTTAGAGTTGATTTCTTTTGAATAATCTGAGGACTTAAATTAGGTAAAGCAATCCTGAGAAAAGAAACTATCAATTGTGTTTTCAACACAATGAGAAGTGATGCTATAAAACCTAGACACTGCTGGAAACTATCAATGACACCTAATTTTGTATACATAGAGTAACGTAAACAGAGAATGTAAGTGAATTCATGCCAGGCGACAGATATGACAAACGTATTTAAGTATACTAAAGGAACTGTCTTTGAATAAATGAATACATTCTTCTATAACACTTGACCTACAGGAGTTCCCATCATGGCTCAGTGGAAACAAATCTGACTAGGAACCATGAGGTTGCAGGTTCGATCCCTGGCCTCATTCAGTGGGTTAAGGATCCAACGTTGCTGTGAGCTGTGGTATAGGTTGCAGACGTGGCTTGGATCCTGCGTTGCTGTGGCTGTGGTGTAGGCCGTCAGCTGTAGTTCCGATTATACCCCTAGCCTGGGAACCTCTCCACATGCCGCGGGTTTGGCCCTAAAACGACAAAAAACAAAAACAAAAACAAAAAACAAAACACTTTACCTATGTAGCAAAAAACCTCAACCTAATTCTATTTCAGCCATTAAATTTGCATATAGTGAGTTTAAAATCAAATACATCATTTGGGAGTTCCCGTCGTGGCTCAGTGGTTAACGAATCCGACTAAGAACCATGAGGTTGCGGGTTCGATCCCTGGCCTTGCTCAGTGGGTTAAGGATCCGGCATTGCTGTGGCTGTGGCATAGGCCGGCGGCTACAGCTCCTGTTAGACCCCTAGCCTGGGAACCTCCATATGCCGCTGGTATGGCTCTGGATAAGGCAAAAAGACAAAAAAATATATATATATATCATTTGTTAAAAAGTATTTTATAATGGGGAGATGTGTTACACCATGAGCCTCTAAATGCAATGCAATGAGAAGAATATAGTAACCTACATAGTTTTCTTGCCAGAAAGTTTAGCCTGAATCTAGTCATGAGGAAATAATCACACAAATCAAAGAAGTCAGAGCCGCTGGGCAAGACAACTGGCCTAGAGTCTTCAAAAACTTCAGTATCATAAAGGTCATGACAAGTCAGGGAGACTATTATAGAGACAATTAAAGAGGTAAAGACCAAATTTGTATGAGTCCTTCTAGGATACCAGTTTGGAATTGGAGGGGTGGGTAAGTTATAATAAATCAACATTAAATTTCATGCATGTGATAACTGTATTAATAAATATGAGGTAGGCAAATGTCCTTATTCTGAGGATACTGAAGCATGTGTAGGGTCAAATTTGCAACTTACTAACAATTGGTTTAGAAAAAATAAAACCAAAGCCCAAGAATACATATAAACAAATACAGCAAAAATCTTAACTGGTAAGTTTAGATAAAGAATATATAACATAAAGGTGATTATTATTATTATTATTATACCTTTTCTGCTGGTTTCAAATTTTTCAACATAAAAAATTGGGGGTGGCAAACGTGGTTAACTAACCCACATATGTATCAAGAGTATATGACGTGTTTGAATGTGGGTTATCCGAAAGTGCTAGTCTAGACAAACTGCCAGCTCCACTAGCACAGGGAATAACTGAGAGGTCAAAAATGCAAACGAAGAGAGATAACTATAACTGAATGACAAATTTTAAGAGAAAAGCTAAAAAAGTTCCAGAGTAATTTGGAAGAGGAAGAACAGAAATGCTAAAAGTCTTATGGTAGAGACAGAACAAGCTAGAGAACTGGAACAGTTAAGAGAGGAAGGAGAGGGGTCTGCCAGGGGATTGGACTCTAAGAGCAAAAGCAGAGCTGGGAAGGAGGGTGGTGCGTGTGAGCCAGTAACTGTAGATTAAGTAGGGGGCCTAGTTACAGAAATCAGAGGAATTTTCATGGTGAGTCATAGGGAGGGGTCTGCATTACAAAGCAGTGGTTTCAAAAGCAATTTGAGTATCCTTATAAGGAAAAGGGGAGCTGCTCTGATTAAATCAGGTGACTTTGCTTCCCCTGTTCTCAGCTGTCTGGGAGATACCTTGAAGGGGTGGAAGGAGTACTGTTTAAAAAAACCCACTGTTAAAAAAACCCACTGTTGAAGTTCCCATTATGGCTCGGTGGTTAATGAACCTGACCAGCAACCATGAGGACATGGGTTTGATCCCTGGCCTCGCTCGGTGGGTTAAAAATTCAGCATTGCCCTGAGCTGTGGTGTAGGTCGCAGAAAGCAGCTCAGATTCCGTGTTGCTATGACTGTGGTGTAGACCAGCAGCTGTAGGTCCAATTGGACCCCTAGCCTGGGAACCTCCACATGCCGCGGGTGCGGCCCTAAAAAGCAAAAAACAAACAAACAAACAAAAAGAATAGCCAAATAGTTGCTATGGGGAAATTTTCCCTTATAGATCTATTCTAGTTAATAAATGAAAAAAATGATAAAATTAGAATGCTGCATTTTCTAACAATGATGAAATGCTGCATTTTGGCAATGATGTTTAGTGGTTATCATTATTACAGAGAGACAGACATTATGCACTTCTCCTCACTGAGGTAATCATTACCACCTATGAAGTAAGTCTTGCCTATCCATTCCAAAATAAAAATAACACCTGAATCTGACCAAGCCTCTAGATCTCACTACAACCTGTATGTATGAAATACAGGGAACTGAGGAAAACAGAAAATACCACAGGGATCCATCAATAAAATCCAGACAGGAAAATCTGGAATCCCTCCACCCCAACAAATAATTCCAAGGGTGAAAAAGATTAGAAGAGACTAAAGAGTCATATCAACATTCAAAGCATATGGATCATGATTTCAAAAAATTCACAGTAAAAAACAATTGAGGTAACTGGGTAAAACTGAACATAGACAAGGATATTAGGGAATTAAAAAAACATAATAGTATTATGGTCGTGTAAATAAAAAAAGACATTAGAGATACACACTGAAATATTTATGGATGAAATTGTATATCTGCCTCAAAACAATCTGGAAAGTAGATGGGAATGTAGATTCAAGAAGATTGGCCATAAGTCGACAACTTTTCAAGGTGAATGATGAATACATAGGGTTCATACTTTTTGCGCTACTTATGTACATAATAGAAGCCTTCAAAGTAAAAAATTATTAACATCTTAAGAGACTAAGAATGCTGTCTCTTACTATGACACTTTTTTCATTGCGGACAATGAAAAAACAAACCTAACTACGAAGTAAAATTTGACTATTACCATTGCTTAAATCGTAAACATAAAGGTGCCTTCCAGCACAGATTTTATGTTTAATGTTAGCACACTGAGATAGTCATAAAGGTTTATTAAGCAGTATCCTAATTACTATCCATCCATAGTTTACCTGAACTGTTTCCAGAATCCTCTGGGCACATAGTACTGTAGTCGAGAAGCAGCTAAATGACCGAAGATGACCTGAAGGTGTCTCAGAACACCAATATTGTACTCTTTCCTGTCTTCTGTTTTACTTAATGCTGGTTTGTCTTCAAATTGTTGAGGGTAACCAAACACATCATCTCTGGGATCAACATTGCTCTAGAAACAAAAAGACATCATTAATGACCTAATCTAACTTTGAAATATAGTAATATATGTTGAGACAAATGCCGAACAATTAGTGAACAAATCATGTGTACTTCTATTTATTTCCAAAGCATTTAACTTTCAATTTATAAATTTTAATTTACAGTATCAGTGTTCATCCACACCAAGTTACATAAGAGTTGTCATAAAGGAATAATCCTGAGTATGTATTGGGGAAGTAGGTAATATAGCAAAATAGTGCAATGATTAACTCAGACTGAACAGGACCCAAATGCAGGCCCTGCCATTTGTCAGCTAAGTAACTTTGAGCAAATAAGTTACTTAACCTTTGTAAACTTCAGTCTCTTCATATACAAATGGGATAACATTCTTCATGTAGCTGTTGTCAAGATTATAGGAGATAACGTATATAAAGTGCTCAGAATCATCAACATTCAATTTTCCTTTTTGCCACACCCGTACCATGTGGAAGTTCCCAGGCGAGGTACTGAACCTGTGCCACAGCAGTGACAATGCTGGACCCTTAACCCACTGAGCCACCAGGGAACTACCAACAACACTTCAATTTTTTAAAATACTGATTGAATTAAAACTACTAGATATCCATATGCAAAGGAATGAGGCTGGAATTTTCCCTAACAGTATACACACAGATTTACTCGATACGGATCAAAGATTTGAATATAAGAGCTAAAACTTCTAAAACATAAAGCAAAAGCTTCAGGACACTGGATTTGGCAATGATTTATTGGATGTGACACCAAATGCACAGACAACAAAAGAATAGAGACATGAAAATGAAAGATTTTTGTGCAAAGAAATTGGAATCCTTGCACACTGTTGGTGGGAATTTAAAATGAAGCAGACACCGTAGAAAACAGTTCCTCAAAAAATTAAAAAAACCCACAACCCAATAAAAAAAAAAAAGGAGAACAGTGTGGAGGTTCTTTAAAAAACTAAAAGCAGAACTATCATATGATCTAGTAATCCCACTCCTGGGTATATATTCAAAGAAAACCATAATTCAAAAAGATACACGCACCCCAATGTTCACTGCATCACTATTTACAATAGCCAAGACATGGATGCAAGTTAAATGTTCAGTGACAGAGAAATGAACAAAGAAGATGTGGTACATATATACAATGGAATACTAACTACTCAGCCATAAAAAAGCATGAAATAATGCCATTTCATATGGATGGACCTAGAGGTTATCATACAGAATGAAGTCAAAGACAAACATCACATGATATCACTTATATGTGGAATCTAACAAAAATGATATATAAAGGAACTTATTTCCAAGACACAAACAGAATCACAAACTAATGATTACCAAGAGGGAAAGCGGAGGGTGGAAAAATTAGAAGTTTGAAATTAAAATTTACACACTACTACATATGAAATAGATAATCAACAAGGATCTACAGTATAGCACAGTGACCTCTTTTCAATATTCTGTAATAACCTACATGGGAAAAGAATCTGAAAAAGAATGGGTATAGGTATACTGGAATTACTATAGTGTACACCGGAAATTAACACCACACTAAATCAACTATACTCCAACATAAAATAAAAATTAAAAATGAAACTACCAAATGATTAGCAATTCTTACTTCTGGGCATAACCTCTAAAAGAACTGAAAGAAAGGTCTCAGAGATTGTTTGTATACCCATGTTCACAGCAGTATTACTCACAATAGCCAAAAGGTGGAAGCAACCCAAATGTCTATAGATGAATAAATGGATAAACCAAATGTGGTACAGACATTCAAAGAAGTATTATTCAGCCTTTAAAAAGGAAATTCTGACATGCTATGAAATGGACATTATGAAGTCAAACAAACCAGTTACAAAGACACAAATACGGTATAAATCCATTTTATAAGAGGCACCTAGAATAGTCAAATTCACAGAGATGGAAAGAGAATGGTGGTTACAGAACTGTGAGACCTCTGATATAGAAATTGTCAATGTCTAGTCCTTGTGAACAAGAAACTTAGTTTAGGGAAGGAAAAAAGCACATAGGCAAAAAACCAAACCAAACCAAACATGCCCCACAGTGCAGTGAGATGCATACAGCAGAGCTGAGAGTACCATGACAGTAGATGTGAGACACCTTACTTGAACTGTATTGTATTTTATCTGCTGGTATAATCAGCTATGTCTGCCATGCTTAACTCAACAATGCAGAGATGTGATGGACCACAGAACTCCAATTTTCACCCATACCAGGCATACCTCGTTCTTAACCAGGTTTCGGTATATCACCTTTTTAAAAAAAAGTAAAAATGCTCAGACCCCAATTCCTGGATGACACAGTTTAGCAGACCTGGGGAAGAGCTGGGGCGGGGGTGTTTCAGAATCCCTCCCTGTAAGTGATAAACTATCTCAGAGCAAATAGTTTGGTGACTGAAGAGAGAAAACACTCCTCCTCTCCCGCAAGTGAGCACGTTAACTGTTGCTTTAGAACACATAAACTTGTAAACTATCATAAAAATTAACTGTCAGTGAGAATCCAGTACTTAGCGCTATGTTGAGGTAGCAGTCTGTGCTGCGAGATTCTAGCTTTATTTTCAAATATATGTCAACACGTCCAATCAAAGTCTAACACTCTCTATGAGAGAACAACAGTATCTGGTATCAGAACTTCAAACACAAAACAAAAAAGCTAAATAAAATTTACCTCATTGTCCTGCTTCTCATCCCCAGACATATCATCATCTACATCACTACCTGTGCCTTCAATTGCAAGAATACCATTCCTTATGGATGGAATCATGTAGAGTTGCTGAATCACAGAATTCATGTAACAAGTAGCACCAGCATTTTTCAGCCCCACAAATCCTTTTGGTGGGCGGGGTCCAACAGGTGGCAGATATTCCCACTCAGTAAGTGCTTCACAAGCTGAGAGAAGATAAAAGATTCTTACAGCATGAATACAACCATTTTGCCCACTTTAGATTCTAAACTGATAAATTAACATTACCTACAATTCCACAACTCCTATAGCTACCCAAAACCGTGTTCCAAGCATGCATTTTATCCTCAACAAACCTACGATATACGGCAACGCGTACCACTATATAGATTCTTACTCCACCATCCACAAACCTGTATTTTATCTAATGTTGCTTCTATGGCAATCTCAGAAGTAGTCTCTTAAGATGATACAATGTTAATTTCTACATGTTAACTTTACTTTTAATTTTATTATAGTTTTAGTTACTATGAACTTTAACTTTTCTTATTTTATTTTTTTTAATGGCCACACCCATGGCACATGGAAGTTCCTAGGCCAAGGAATGAATCTGAGCCGCAGCTGCAACCTATGCCACAGCTGTGGCAAGGCCGGATCATTTAGCCCACTGTGCCACATCAGGAATTCCTAAAGGCACTTTAAAAAACATACAAGGGAGTTCCATGAGGTTGCGGGTTTGATCCCTGGCCTTGCTCAGTGGGTTATGGATCCGGCGTTGCCATGAGTTGTGGTATAGGTTGCAGACATGGCTCAGATCCCACGTTGCTGTGGCTGCAGCTGTGGCTGGTGGCTACAGCTCCGATTGGACCCCTGGCCTGGGAACCTCCATGTGCCACGAGTGCGGCCCTAGAAAAGGCAAAAACAAACAAAAAAAAACAAAAAACATACAAAAAAAACCAAAAAACATACAAAGAGTTCCATGTGCTGCAAGTGCAGCCATTTTAAAAAAAAGTGCCTCCAAACTCATTCTGACATGAACTGTTATGTACAGATACATAAACATATCATAGCTTACTCAGTTTTATTTTATTTATTTTTAGCTTTTTAGGGCCACACCTATGGCATATGTAGGTTCCCAGGCTAGAGGTTGAATCGGAGCTACAGCTACAGGTGTACACCACAGCCACAGCCATGCGGGATCGGAGCCGCATCTGTGACCTACACCACAGCTCACAGTAACGTGGGATACTTAACCCACTGAGCGAGGCCAGGGATCGAACCCACAACTTCATGGTTCCTAGTTGGATCTGTTTCTCCTGTGCCACGACAGGAACCCCTTTACTCAGTTTTAAATAATCCTAATATATCACTTGGGTTCATTCTAGGTTCTGATGCTTACCAACTCTTTCATATTCAGGTAAGCCTCATTTGCTTCCTAATAAATGTAGTAGTAACACCTGCTTTGCCTATAATCACAATGTTATTTTGAGGAGCAAACAAGATAATAGATCTGAGTTCTGTGAGACTTGTAATCAATCACTGCACATCTCCCTCTACCTAGTATAAAATTGGAAACAACATAAATACCATCATTATCTCTAAGACCGGTTAAATAAATTATATATAGCATATTGAACTGAAAGGTATATAGCTACTAAATGTATTTAGCTACTAAATGTATTTAGATAAATATTTATGTGTGGATAGGAAACAAATGCAGATATATTAAGGGTAAAACAAAGTGAAGGACATTATATATACCACATGCCAATCTGTGCTTATAAAACTAAACAAAAAAGGATTTTGTACGTGGATTTTGCATACACAGAGATGCTGAGAGGATAGACATGAAGATAACTGTAATAGTTACCAAAGGGGATCAGGGGACTGGAATGGGCAAGAAAGGTATTTTTTAGAATATACCTTCCTTTGGTACTTGAAATTTTTACCATACAAATGTACTCCTTAAAAACAAGTGGCTCTCTCTGCTATCTTGGAGCCTGTGGAGGCATAATGGGAGCAGGATTTCTAAAACAGCAAAAAGGTCTTAAAGGCTGTGGTCCAAGGCTATATTTTTGCCAGCTGTAAGTGGGGTCCCCCAAAACCAGAGGGAGCATATGGATCCTCTTCTTAAAACTGAAGGTGTATTTATGCCCAATATGAAAAGGAATTCTATTTGTGCAAGAGATGTGCTCATGTGTACAAAGCAAAGAACAGTGACTCCTGGTTGCAAAATGAACAAAACCAGAAGAATCTGGGGAAAGCTAACTTGTGCCCATAGAAACAGTGGCTTGGCTCCTGCCAAATTCCAAAGCAACCCTTCCTGCTAAGGCTGCTGGACATTGAATCTGTGTGATGTATCCCTTAAGGGTTTAAACTTACTGAAAACTAACTAAATAAAAGTGTGGATTTCTTTAAAAAAGTTAAAAAAAAAAACCCACCCTACTATATAATGATTTGGTAGAATAACTGTCTAAATTTTAAGCATTTTTTTTTTGTCTTTTTGCCTTTTATCTAGGGCTGCACCTGCGGCATATGGAGGTAGCTGCCGGCCTTCGTCACAGCCACAGCAACGTGGGATCCGAGCCGCGTCTGCAACCTACACCACAGCTCACCGCAACGCCGGATCCTTAACCCACTGAGCAAGGCCAGGGATCAAACCTGCAACCTCATGGTTCTTAGTCGGATTCCTTAACCACTGAGCCACGAAGGGAACTCCTAAATTTTAAGCATTTTAATCAGAATCTCCTAAAATGTCATTAAAACACCCTTTTTATTCTGAAATATAACATTTCAAAAAGTTACTTGACATATTCTTAAAGATTTACTATAATCAATTATATATTCTTAAGCTTTGTAGATAAACACGTTTTCCTAAAACCAGACAACCTCCATTATGTTTGCTTTCTTACTGCTAGGTCATTTTTTATTGCCCTCATCCCTTTTGAGCTTCAGTTCTGTATCAGTAAGATCTAGAGACTACAGTCTATTTTCTGGGCTTCGTGTGGGCATTAATTGAGGACAAATGTTAGCTTCTCATATTCTAATCTTTAAAACTAGATTCTCTTAGAACTCATATGAAAATAACATTAAAGACCTTCTAAGTGAGAGCCTGCAAGGTTTTCCAATGCATGTAATTTGAGTTTTAACATGAGTTTGTGTTTTAGTCCAGATTTGATTGAAATGCAATTTTGTTCCTAAATACCCACACTACTTACATGAAGACATTTAAACAAACATTTGAAAATTTTTTTACATTAAGACTCATTGCTTATAACGGCTTTCCTTAAATGTTAAACTAGTTGCTCAAAGAAAGGAAAACAGGAAAAGAGATTTTATTTTTTGCTTTTTTAGGGATGCAGGTGCAGCATGTGGGAGTTCCCTAGCAAGGGCGTGAATCGGAACTACAGCTGCCGGTTTAGACCATAGCCACAGCCACGCTGGATCTGAGCCACATGTGCAACCTACACTGCAGCTCATGGCAACGGTCGGACCTTTAACCCACTGAGCGAGGCCAGGGTTCAAACCTGCATCCTCATGGATACTAGTTGGGCTCGTTACTGCTAAGCCACAACGGGAACGTCGAGGAAAACAGAAGTAACGTATTAGAGAATTATCCGTCACTAGAACTTTGTATTTTAAAATACTTACTAGTTATTGCTGTGCCAATGTAATACATTTCGGTCAAAGAATCTACTATCTGTTTGAGGTTCCTCACACAGCCAACAGCTAATGCTACAAGTAACTCAAAGCCTGCATTAATGGTAGATGGTGAACCACAGACTGGAATAGCTTGTTCAGCTGGCAGTTCTCCATTTCTCATATACTGTAGGTAAACATTGGATGCAGGGAAGATGAAATCATCAATTAATTCCTACAAAGTTGAAAAAAGGATTACACATTAGCAATGACATATATATATTTATATAAAATATATGTAAAGTTACATATATGTTTATGCGTGTGTATATACCTATATTTCCCTTTTAAGGAAATAAATGTCTCTTGGATGGAAATGTTAATTACTTGCCAGAATTCAAGATCTCACTGCATTTCAGAAAATTTACTTGGATTTTCTAATTAAAAAAAAAAAAAAAATCCCACTTCAAAACACTACCTACTACATTTAACAAATTAATTCAATTTCTCAGGTTAAAAACTATGTTAAGTACCAAGACTGAGTTGACCGCATCACATTTAAATTTTTCTTTTAATCATATGAATCACCCATACTCATTTCAAATAAAAATAGTGTCCTAGAATATTTTTCTTTGGATGTGAAGAAACTCATTAATACGTAATCTTACATAATAGATCTGTTTCATTTTCAATAGTCTGATGAAGTGAAAAGTTCAAATTTTCCAAATAGAAAAATAGTGCTTATTTACTTTATAAAATACAAAGTGCTGAAATTTTATTTATGCACAAATTTAGAAACTCTTTCAAAAATTACTGTAAACTCTATAAAGATTCTTTAAAAGTAGAAAAGAGAAACAGGCAAGACAATACACAAAAGACATGATAGTATAAATCAATCAGATTTGCTAATAAACATTCAGAAGGTTATGATATCTACTTAAGGACCAAGATCACAATAATACCTTAATGAGATTAGCACCACCTTTTTCACAACCAATATGATACTTTTTCTCAGGGGTTTGAAAGGCCAGTAATTCTTTTGTTACCCCAAGGTGGCCCTCCAAGATGGTCTCTTCAACACCTGTTTCACCTGTTCTTTTAACATCATCCTGTCAAAAAGAAAATCAAATGCCGAACTTATGAAAAGGGCAGTAGAGACAGAGGCAGAAGACAGAACAGGAGAGAGCTGGAGAGTCAATGCCTTCAAACCGTTCCATTACAAGTAAGTTTTTCTCTTCAGAACTCTGTAGAAACCTTATAAACTTGTAGAAAAGAAATGCTAATCTGAAGGCAAAAACCAACAAATCTCTTCAGAAACAATACTAAATAAAAAATATCAAGATTTAAGATCAAGAGTTAAATTAAGTGCTAACCTATCAGACTCATCCCCCCACCTCCCCACCCCGATTTTGGGCGCACCCACAGAATATGTAAGTTCCCCAGTCAGGGATGGAGTTCAAGTTGCACGTGTGCCCTTCGCCACAGCTGCAGCAACACCAGATCCTTAACCCACTGTGCTGAGCTGGGGATTGAACTGGCAATACCACAGAGACAAGCTAAATCATTAACCCACTGCCCCACAGTGGGAACTCCTCAGAATTATTTTTTGATGAAAACAACTTAAGAATACTTTTTAAAAGATGAAAATTTGCAAAAAGGTCCAAGATTCTAAAAAGAATCTGAAAATCAGTATTCCAAGTCTTCCCCCCACCCCCGCTGGCCGCTGCATGCAATGTCTTGATATGGGATCTCAGTTCCCAGACCAGGGACTGAACCTGGGCCGCAGCAGTGAAAGCACCAAGTCCTAACCACTAGACCACCACTCAATTCCCAATATTCAAAATCTTCAGTAAAACAAAGCATTTGACAAAACTACTTATGCACTCATTCTATGAATCATCAGTAAAATCCACCATCAGAGTATACTCTTTGGTCCTTTTTATTTTTGTTGTTTTTCATTTAACCAAAATGCTCAAAACTATAAACTATTAATACAAACACCATTTATTAATAAAATATAATAAACACAGTACTAAATGCAACTTACCCTAATTCTTTTAAGCCAATCAATTTCATTATTGAGAAGAACTTCAGCATTGGGTATATTAATATTACTATTGTAAGCATAATTAAGAAGGTGCCTTAAGAGGGTAAAGTAGTCGCCTGAATGTTTAGCTCTCTCTCTGGCTGTGCTCTGAAACAATAAAGTAGTATAATATGAATTTACATGTCCATGCTCAGAAGCCACTTTTTAAAAACCCAGAGTTAACTAGAGTAGATGACTAAGACAGTATGAGAAAGTACTAATGTTTTATTTATTAAGTACAGACTGCTCTATCTTTATTTAATACAGGCTAAAACCACAAATTCTTGAATGTTTCTTGTTTAAACAATGATTCACATTGATAAGCATATTAAAAAATGTCTCACCCCCAAAACGGTGAAGAGCAGAGTAATGAAGAAAAGTAGAGGCCTGTGTCCCATGCAACATCTGGTACACATTAAAAAGAACTGCTCCTGTGCCACCTGGCGAACAGTTCTGAAATAAAAAATTGTTTCACATTTAACATATTATCTTCCTGAAGAAAAAAAAATAGATTCCAACACTGTCTCATGGGATGGGGGGGCGTTAAGGGGTAGGTAAATTAAAAATGCAAGAATATATAACACCCCTTTAAGCAGCAACCTATAAAATATGAACTTAGGCCATGTGTCAAGAACTAAAACTTCAAACTGTCACTGAAGAGTTCAAGGGGCAGAGCCTTCTAACACTTTTTTTTTTTTTTAATGGCTACGCCCGCGGCATATGAAGATTCCCAGGCTAGGGGTCTAATCGGAGGTACAGCTGCCGGCCTTCGCCACAGCCACAGCAACGCCAGATCCAAGATGCGTCTGCGACCTACACCACAGCTCACAGCAACGCCGGATCCTTAACCCACTGAGCGAGGCCAGGGATCGAACCTGCAACCTCATGGTTCTTAGTCGGATTCATTAACCACTAAGCCATGACGGGAACTCCTGCTTTATTTTTCTTGATAGCATTCATTACTGTAAGAGACTATATATTTTCCTTTATGTCCTCCCTTCCCACTCCCTATTCCCTTTAGTACACAGACTCCAAGAAGGCTGACGTTTTGTCTGTTTTGTTTACTGCTATATTCCCAGTAGCTAGAATACTGCCTGGTGCATAATGGGTACTTGATAAATTATTTACCAGTGAGCCTGCCTACAATATTAAAATCTAACACCACTTGGACTTCAGCATCAAAGGCCATCTGTAAAGTGACTCCTACCAATCTTCTTTACAGTGTTATCCTTTCCTCCTCTTCTACCAGAATACTCAGCTGTGCCTTGAAAGCACTATGCCAGGAGCAGCAAACTCAAGTACCTCCATGGATCATCGAGGCTAACCATTAAAAAGTTAAATAGGCAGACTATAAAAGCAACAGGTGCTGGAAGGGGCTAGGAAAAAAAAAAATCCACCTAAAGGAATCCAAATCCAATTGTGACTGGTAATAAAATAAAGTCAGTGTTATGTGAAAGCAGACCTCTTCTAGTAGGAACCGAAGTCTAGGAGGCCCTTCCAAGTCTAGGGATAAGGAAAACTTACTGGAAAATGTGGCATGGAAGTTGAAACTTATGACTGAGTAGAAGAAAGGGCCAAATTGCGGAGCGCTTATAAACCATGTGCAAATGTTTATACTTAATTCAAAGGCTATGGGAAGACATGGAAAGATTTTAAACAGGAAAACAACACGATCATATTCTGCAAAGATCACTCTGTGTGGTCAACAGGTAAGAGTAACACCTGAGTGGGACAGCACTAGGGATAGGAAGATGAAGGATACTGCAATTGTCCAGGCAATGGGTGCTGGTTGCTTAGATAAGGGCAGCAGCAGGACGGACAAGAAAATGTAGAGTTCAAAAATACAGAAAGTAAAAACAGCATACTGGGCAATGAGGGAGAGACGAGGAGAGCACTGCCAATGCCCATTTTCCAGTTTTAGGCACATATATATCTTAATCAACATGAGCACACATCCCACATTCCACATAGAAACTTCTTATCTGCTCCTCCCAAGTAGAAAGTAACTTATTCCTCTTCGAATTTCCAAAGTACTTGGACTTTTATTCGGCTACGTCCATGGTAGGTGGAAGTCCCGGGCCAGGGATTGAACCCACAGCCACAGTCATGACCCAAGCCGCTTCAGTGACAATACTGGATCCTTAACCCACTGGGCCACAAGAGAACTCCCCAAAGTACTTAGACTTTTAAGACACAAGTTAACTTCTGACTCAAAGTTCCTTAAGTACAAGAACTATCTTATTTGACTTTGGACTTTCATTGCCAAGCACACAGCAGGGACTGAAATACTCTGCTGGTGGGTTGTTAATTATACACAGTAAACTGTGTGACAGATTAAGTTCAAACTCAACAAGTATGACCTCGTCATTTAACTTCAGTCTTAGTCCCTCCATCAGCAAAGTCTACTAAGGTGCTATAAAATGAAATGAGAAAACATATTTGGCAAATGCTGTGTAAATAGCTATACTAGCTAGTAATTACACAAATACAAACTACCTGAAGGGTATAGTCTTATGCATAAAGCCTACAATGCCTTATCTGAAATTCTTGGGGCCAGATGTGTTGAAGGATTCATATTTTAGAAAGGTAATGCCAACAAATTACGTTCAGCTCTGGTTTACTGTCAAATTCTTAAAAACTAATAACTGAACCTTCAGTAGGTACTCTGATATTTATAAAATTATGATTTAAAAACTGCAGGGCAGGGTGAGAGTCAGCACTAGGGAAGAAAATCAGATACCCAAAACTCAAAAAAAGATCTTAACCTTAGAAGACCCTCTTTGTTGTCCAAGACAAGATAACAGAAGCATGACAAGAAGTGCCATGTATGGTACATTATTACTTCATTGTGCCTAAGTTTTTAGGGAGGAGAGGAGCTAAATGGTTTTAACTCCTTGCAGTGGAGATTTCCATAAAAAGTAGAGGTCAGAAAACCTATTAAATCAAATCAAGTTCCTTAATATTTAGTAGCCAAAAGTGAAATAAGTTCCTAATTTAGTTTAAGATTTAAAAATCAGCATAGAATAAAAGAAATTTGTACCTCCAGGTATGACTTCATCAAAACTCATGGCTAATCCTCTTTTCCCTCCTCCCTCTACCCCACCCCCCTTTTTGTTTGTTTTTTGCTTTTCAGGGCTACACCTGTGGCATATGGAGGTTCCCAGGCTAAGGGTCAAATTGGAGCTGCAGCTGCCGGCCTACACCACAGCCACAGCAACTCGGGTTCCCAGACGAGTCTGCAACCTACACCACAGCTCATAGCAACGCCCGACACGTAAACCACTGAGTGTGGCCAGCGGTCGAACTTGTATCCTCATGGATACTAGTTGGGTTTGTGACCACTGAGGCACAACAGGAACTTTTTTTTTTTTTGCTTTTTACGGCCACACCTACAGCATATAGAAGTTCCCAGGCAAGGAGCTGAATAAGAGCTACAGCTACTGGCCTACGCCACAGCCACAAAAATGCCATATCCAAGTCGCGCTTGCAACCTACACCACAGCTCACGGCAACGTTGAATCCTTAACCCACTGAGCGGGGCCAGGGATAGAACCTGCATCCTCAGCGGGTTGTTTCCACTAAGCCACATAGGGAACTCCTATTTATCTTTCTTTCTTTTTTTTTTTTGCCTTTTGTCATTTTATGGCCGCACCCGCGGCATGTGGAGGTTCCCAGGCTAGGGGTCTAATCGGAGCTGTGGCCACTGGCCTGCGCCGCAGCCACAGCAACGCGGGATCCGAGCCGCGTCTGCGACCTACACCACAGCTCACGGCAACGCCGGATCCTTAACCCACTGAGCAAGGCCAGGGATCGAACCCGCAACCTCATGGTTCCTAGTCGGATTCGTTAACCACTGCGCCACGACGGGAACTCCCTATTTATCTTTCTTAACATACAGATTGGCCCAATGATGAAGTCTTCTCAAAGAGTTAGCAAGGTCAACATTATTTGGGGAGGATCCTGCCAAGGACTTTCTGAATGGGCTGAATTAGATGTCTTTAAGGAAATTACCAAGGAACTTCTAAAATAGTAGAGCTTCCCAGCTGAGACTATTAAATTACTTCATAGCACTCCCTAGAGTGAGCTGAACCTACCCTATCACATCATGTGCACTTTGGGTGGTGGTGGGGAAACACTTTAATCACTAGGCTTCATTTCAGCAAATTGCTTATTCTTTTTTTTCCCCATTACTTAATGAATTTTATTACAATTATAGGTGTACAAACAAATTGCTTATTCTGATTTTAACTTTTCATCAGTGATTTCTGTCACTGCTGAATGGTATTAGACAGAATAAAGAAAGAACATTTTCTGTGTCTTCCCACAAAATGTATATAAAACAGATTATGCGTGACAGTGATGCTAAATAATTAGAGCTTAAGTTTAAAAAAACTACCTTATGAAGGTCAAGTTTAGATTGACATGAGGATGGAAAACCAACGTTTTCTATAAATTGATGACTTGCACAAAAAGAAGCCCAAAACAAAATTAATGCCATTGATTAAATGCTCTTAAAATGAAAAACTAGGACTTTATAGTTGGTCTTTAGTCTCATTGTAAAACGCAGAAGTTTTTACTATAACCGTGCCTTGTGAATTTCATACTGACAACAATTTCACTAAAAAAGAAAAAAAATGGCTGGCTTATAGGTATCTAAGACAGGAAGCTAATGTTCTATTTAACCTAAATCTTATAAACTAGATTTTTTTAAATGGGCTAAAATATGTACCTCTTAAGTGAAACTACATTGTGGAACTAAAGAAAAATTGATTTCACTTTGGGAATTAATGTTGGCATTTTGTAGAGACTAAATCCAAACAAATTCAGGTCTAGGTAAAACATAATTAAATAAAAATTTCCTAAACATCACTGAGGTATAGAGAGGAATAAATATTTGATTCCAGAGATAAATTTTGCCAACATAAATTAATTCATTTCTGCTTACAAAAATAAGATCAAATTTCTTACAATTAAAAAAGATACTTACTTGCTGTGACAGTGCAATAGTAAGTCAATAATGAATGTCTGCCAAGCCTTTTCTTTACTAAGAGCATCTAAGGCTGTTGGAATCAAGGCAAAACATAACGTCATCACTTCCAATGCTTCACAGCAAACCTGTTCATCTTCCAAGTCTGGCTCATGGCCTGCATTAGTCTGTAAAATTATAGTCAAGGACAAATTACCTAGAAATACATTTTAAAAAACTCATACGACTTCAAGTTAGTGCTTAAAAGTTACCTACTTACTTAAAACACTTGGTCTCAGGCTCTTTACCTACAACTCTTGAGGCCCCTTTGGAAGAGTGTGGAAATGACGATAAATAGACGATGAAGTCTAATTCTATCCTTCTGATATATCCCAAGGAGGGCTGAAGGAGCACACTGAGCATACCACTTGCTTCTTTGTCCCTCAGACACTTAGAAACCTTCTGAATTGTGTACTTATGCACCAACAATCATTCCTTCCTCAGGAACCATTTTGGAACCCAACTTCTGACTAAGTTCCATTACACAGGTTACATGCAGTGACATTTTATTCAAAAGTAACTGTCTGACACAACTCTTCAGGAAGAGTTTGAAAGTTTTACAACCTAAAATATGCCTGGGTAGGTAGCTAATAAATTCTAACCTGAAATTATTAAATAAGTAATATTTACAGTACATTCCTGAAAAAGAACAGGCATTCAAATGTCAGCTGAATGAATAGCCAGCACTATACCAGACATAAGACAGGACATCAACATATATCAAATCAAGGCAAATCAAGGTTATGTTGGCCATAAAAAGGAAGCACCTTTAACTTAATTTCCCCTTCTAAATATGCAGCAGTGGCTATCAGGGGCAGGTAGAACAGAAAAATCGGAGTCGAACACAGACCCTCTTTTATAAATAACTTGATTAATCGAATGGAAGATGAAGAATGATACCTAATTGGCTGATACTCGTGACTGCTTTAAGAGAGTCAAAAGTACTTAAATGCCATGATAACCACTGACAGTTATCTAAACCAAAGACAGAAAGATGATGAGAGAAGAACAGAGAATGGGAGAAAGCAGATTTAGTATGAAACAATTACATCTGATCCCAATGAGAAGCAGAAAAAGATAGTATCATATTAAGAAAAAGGAGCCTCATAATGGCACGATTCTAAAGTACGTTATTTTCCAAGTAAAATTTTACTGTAGTTTCATCTAACATAATAATTTAGCCTCATCCATAACTGAACAACCTTCATTTAAAAGTAATGTATTTCTATGATAATTCTTACCTTCTCATAAATTTTAGTGATTTCTTCATTTGGGCTAAATACTAGCTGTAATGCCCCACATCCTGATGCCCAGATAATTTTTTGTATAGCTCTAATTACACAAATATCAGGCATATATCTTGAAGCCTGCAAGATAATTAGTAATTAAAACAGTAACAGAGTATTAGAGTGGAATAATCACTAGAAAAGCAAAAACATTTCTCCTTATAAAGGAAACAGAAATGGCTGTGAAGCAATACCATTGACTTTATTAGGTTCCCAAGTTGCCTTTGTTTCATTATTTCGTTTAACAGCAACACCACAAAATATGCTCTCCATATCTATACTACTTTTGGAAGAATCTTTTTAGACTAAAAAGCATTAAGAATGCATTTTAGACTACCAAAGGTAATCCTAACTATTCCATTCCTAGTTTTTTACCCAAATGTCCACATAGAACATTTGTACAGAATGTTCACAATTTTATTTACAGCTAAAAATAAAAAAATTCAAATGTCTTTAAAATTTTTAAAAAATTTTTTGCCTTTCAGTACATATTTAAAACGTTTTTTAATTATAGTTGATTTACAACATTCCTTCAATTTCTGCTGTACAGCAAAGTAAAAAAATGGAATGCTTCACGAATTTGCATGTCATCCTTGCTAATCTTCTCTGTACTATTCCAATTTTAGTGTATGTGCTGCTGAGGTGATCACCAAATGTCTTTCACCAAGTATATGGATAAACACAACATGGAATATTCATAATGGGTATTACTCAGCAATAAAAAGGAACTAATAGTCCACACCACACAGATAATTCTCAAAGTCATTATTTTGAGTGAAAGAGGCCATTAAAAAAAAACACACTGTATAATTTCATTTGTATAAAATTCTAGAAAAATGAAATCTACTACACAGTAACAACCGATCAGTGGTTACCTGAGGCCAGGGGCAGAGAAAAAGGACAGACTGCAAAGAGGCATAAGGAAAGGGTGATGGATGTTCTGTGTTTTGACTAGGGTGAAGGTCTGACACACAACATTTATAAAAATTCACTGAATTATGTACTTTATTTTTTTAATTTTTTTGCCTTTTGTCATTTTAGGGCCGCACCTGCGGCATGTGGAGGTTCCCAAGCTAGGGGTCTAATCGGAGCTGTAGCTGCCGGCCTACGCCAGAGCCACAGCAACGCAGGATCCGAGCCGCATCTGCGACCTACACCACAGCTCACGGCAACGCCGGATCGTTAACCCACTGAGCAAGGCCAGGGATCGAACCCGCAACCTCATGTTCCTAGTCGGATTCGTTAACCGCTGCGCCACGACGGGAACTCCTGAATTATGTACTTTAAAAGGATGCTGTTCATTGTACATAAAGGTGATTAAAGTACTAATATTAAAATTAAATAAAATAAATGTTAGAGAAAATTTACCTAGACTGAGACAGTGATTAAAGTGAGTGGGCCAAGGAAAATTAAGCCCCCAAATGTGATAAGCCTTTTTTTTTTCTTTGGTCTTTTCTAGGGCCAAACCCGCGGCATATGGAGATTCCCAGGCTAGGGGTCTAATTGCAGCTGTAGCCGCCAGCCTATGCCACAGCCACAGCAAGAGCATCCGAGCCACATCTGCAACCTACACCACAGCTCATGGCAACGCTGGATCCTTAACCCACTGAGCAAGGCCAGGGATTGAACCTGCAACCTCATGGTTCCTAGTCGAATTCGTTAACCACTGAGCCACGATGGGAACTCCGTGATAAGCGTTTTTATTTCTACATTAACAGAGGGTTGAAAGTGAACAAAAAGAACCTTCAGGATTTCAGAGCTTTATAAGTATAATACTAACCTCATCAGATATTTGCTGAGCAAGACGAATTGACACGTTTCTAAGCATGCATTCAGAGGATGGATTAGGAATGCTCTGAAGGGCACTTTGTAGCACCACTGCTTGATCATGAGTAACTTGGTTGACCTGAAAAAAAGATAAACATTTCACTTGAACACTATGTATACAGCTAGATCCAATCATTTGCTCCTCACTCAGCCACCACTCACTCCCTCAAGACGACCTCCCTTCTGTATGTACACTGTAGAACCTGCGGTGACTTACACACAAAAAGAGCTTTACACTGCCAGCAATGTGGGCCTCCTCCTTTTATGGTGCAGCAGAGTGTCACATATCCCTCTGCAAACCCCCATTCTAGATCGACCCAACTTGTGCTTCTACCTCTCTGTTCAGCATAACTTGTAGAAGTGAGTGGTAAATTTAACAGACTGGTTCCAACCCTACAGAGAAACACAGTAAAGTCCTCCCACATGCAAGCTCCTGGAAGACCCCGTTCTCATTCAATCTGGTCATCAAATTCTTCTCAGAAAAGGAGAAAAATTAAGGAGTATCAGTAATGGAGTAAAAGTACTAATGTATAAAAAAAGTTACTCGTGCCTCATCTAATAGTATAACCAAATTTTGAAGTCTGTAAAAAAAAAAAAAGATTACTTCTAAGTAGCTATTAGCCAGGCAATTC